>VZZY01025204.1:45832-85482 GCA_013400335.1 Eurystomus gularis | reverse complement strand
TTATTTTAAAAGCAGTCATCTAAAGACTCTCCAGTCTTCTTAGACATCTTCATCTTCTCAAAATAACTTCTCTCAGAACACTGGTACTTTGAATGCTCCAGAAATTAAGAATGAATTGGAAAAAATATCTGATTATAAAAGAAGTCCAACTGCATCTGACAGCTAAGGTTCACTGGTATTCATAAAATACTTGCCAAATGCCATAAAAACTGTTCAGAGAATACCAAAGCTATTCATCATCCAAATACTATTTGACTGCTCTAATTTGCAACTAACTCTACTGTATTTAAAAAGCCCCTAAAGCATGATGAACTAAAAGCATTCAATAACTACATTTTAAGACCAAAGTACAGTGTTGTGGAGTGTTTATTGATTAGTAGTTTAAAGCTGCTCTTAAGATTAATTAAGTCCAATGGATACTACTTGAGACTGCTTTCTCCCCTTTAAAAACAAGAAAAAAAATTAACAGAGTTTAGCTGGTTCACTGGAAAAACCATGCCTAACAATAAATCTATAAAAAAAGCCAATGGAATAGTGTGACAATATGTGTATCAAAGACTAGGTTTCCTTAAAAAGGCATCAAGTACACAGTGAAGAAAAGAAAAATTGTATGGAGGGGAGAAAACAATACGGCATTGATACCCATGTTCTCTTGTTCCTGCTCTTCCTAGCATCTTTGAAGTTCAACACTCCCAACCTCTACCACTAGTATCAGTGAAAGTCAAAGAAGAGGAAGAAGAAGAAATAAACTTGTATTCGATTTGTTTAGGAATTCTGAGGAAGCACTGAAATATCCCCCCAAATCTTATTTTTTTAAATTCCTAAATTGAATGAACAGGAGATGTAGCTTCCAAGAGTAAATGGAAGGATTAAACACACAGATTTCTTAAAAGCAAAATGAACAGTAGTTCTGCTCAGAAAAGTCATAATGAAAATTACAGTTTCTTTTTCAACAGATCTTCAGTTCAGTTCTTGCTGCTGATTAAAAAACCACTCACCATTTTTCAATGCCTACTTGTCCTAAAGCCTGAGAAAATGAGTAACTCTTTATTTAAGAATACGCAAGACAATCATGATAGCATAGAACACTGCAGTGCTGCCAGCTTCTAACAATTATTATTTTTAAAGAAATGTCAGCTCCTGTTGTCACAAATGCCTTAACTGTTTCTCTGAAGTTTTATTTCAGGATGGTGTGGTGCTCCTGTTATATCAGGACATGCAATATGCTCAAATTGTCCAACCCAGACAATCAAACATGTAAATATTTAACAAGGAAACTGTTCACTAGGCTATTTATAACTAATTTAATGATTAATGAGGGTTCTTAATTTCCTTAACGACTACTTACTTTGCTTAGGATTTTTACAGCATCATTCTACACTACAACAATGGGTGATTATGCTGGTCATTCAGAAGCATCGCAGTGGGTCCTGTGGGGCCCAGAATGTGGCAGATGCTTCCTGCCATGCGAAAGCTCTGTACACAGTTACCTCTTCAAAGTGGGCCTATGTTGTTAAATAATAAAACTGGAATTGTCTATGAAGTTAATCTGTTTGGGAGATGCTTATGAGAAGTTATGGAAAAGATACAGCCATATTTTTATAAGCAATCCACATACCTGTGGTTTAACCACACAAATTACGTCTTGTAACATCTTAAATGGGAAAAACCCATAAGAAAACCAACCAGATAAAATTGGTAACATTTTTAAAACAAGCACAAGTCACAACTTCATGAGAACTTTTCTCCTTTCCCTTGGCTTCTTTTATTTGGTTGTTTTCAAGGTATTTTGTTGGCATGAAAAGAAATGCGTGCATCTCTCACAGTCTCTACATCCTAGTTTACCACTTGCTGGGCTGAAAAATTACCAGGGTCAAGCAGCAGTCTCTTTTAAAGGCAATAGTATGGACTCAAATTGCAGGAAGCATCTCAAACTAAATGCTGATATATTTTTGTTGAAAGATAAGCCTTTTGTAAAAAAATAAAGTTCTAAATTTTGCCATCAGCAAAATAATCTGTGCAATCCAACCCAAAACTAGGACTGAAAAATCTTGTTTAAAATGATCTTGAATGCAATTAAACTCTAACAATATTTGGCCAAATAAAACTGCTATTCAAGACAAATGGAGCAAAGTCCAGTACCATGTTGTAGGCTGGGAATCCTAAGCTCTTTACAGCCTCTGTCAGCAATCCGCCTGGAATGATGTGCTCAGGGTCACTATCACAGCTCCCTGTGACCCTGAACTAGGATCTGTGCTAAACTGAACTCTCTTGTAAAGTGTTTTTATGTACTACGGATCAAAACCATTACAAAAACGGCACTGTTACACTATGTTCAAATGAATGAGATGAAACTTTAAATTTTCATATTGTCATGGTCATGAAATGTTAATTCAGCCATATGCCCACGGTTCATCTATTTCTTTTCAGGACCTCAAAAACCCCACTTTGGTACAGAGACATGCTGTACCTCAGAAAACAGAGGTTACTAAGTTACAGTAAATAGGGAGTCAAGCCAAGACTTTGAAGAACTAAATTCTGCCACCACCTATTCCATTGACTTAACTGTTTCATTCAGATATCAAAAAACCTATATTTTGTAAGTCAAGATGGCAAGCACGTATTTCTTAAGAGCTCTGAACCTTACAGATGAGATGTATGCACGCACTGTTACCTAGCTAGAAGGTGTCCTTCTGGACAGCTAAAGACATATTTAAAAAAAAAAAAAAGTCTTGTTCTATAGTTGGTTGGTCTTAAAGTCTTGCTTTAAGGTCACAACCCTCATCCCCTACCCCCAAAAATAAATCACGGGGGGATGAAGGGAGTCATTATCATGCCCAGAGGCTCACAGATATCCCCAGCCTCTCAAATGCTGAATCACTCAAATGCTGTCTCCTGAACTACAAAAACCAATTAATAACCTACACCTTTTATTTTTGACCATGCACATCCCTTGATCTCTGACTTGCATCACATTTGTACTGAAAATTAAGATCGTCTAGACTCACACACCCTGTGTCAGGCCTTAAAACCTTCTTGTGGACTCTGCCAGCACAGCCACCCAGGACCTGCCTCGATACACACAAGTTCCCTGTGGAGCAGCAAAACTTTCACTACAGTCCGGCAAGCTGTCAGCAGGATGGTAATCACAGGATCTACTGCCTTGTATCACCACCCTTTCCAGAGATTTTGAAGAGCCCCAGGGAAAGTATGAGATGGAGCAGAAGAGAAGGCGGCTGTTCTTTCTTTTAGCTGCCTATGGAGTCTCCACCTCGCTGCATTTGGGCACCTTTAATTCTACTGTTCCTTCTTGGATAAATGGTATTTTGAGGAAGGAACGTGTGACTGTCAAAACAAATGTCACATAATCCCTCTGTGGCAGCATCAGTCACAGTCTTTGAGCAATTCAGAGAATAAGACCCAACTGCATGGATGGATGCAATATTTCTTCTGCTTGAAGCCTTTTGCTAGCAACAGTGCCTCCAATTTAGCATCACAACTACATGCAACTGTGGCAAGTTAAAGCAGCCAAAAAAGCAGAAATACAAAATCAACATAGGCAATGGTTCTTTATCATGAAAGAAATTGCACCCTGGAAAAAAAAAAACAACAACAAACAAAACCCATTAAATTAAAAAAGATATTATTTTTGTCATTCAGTTACAGGTGACTGCAGAAAAGCACCTGGCCAAACGCTCTCCATTTTGTCCCAAGCAATATATCACTTACCTTTTGGTATGCTTCTCAAAAGAAATAGTAAAGCACTTTGATTCAAGTTATTGGGGCAGAAAGCCAACACCATGTTTTGAAATTACTTTCAAGAACTTCCAGAAAGTACTTGAAGCTACCTGCGTTTACAGAAGTAGCTGTGAGCTAGAAAAATGAAACTACCTGAAAATGTAGTGTAAGCTCAAGATTATATACATTGATTTTTTAATAAAATTGTTACTATTTTCAACCCATTTTCTAAAACAAAGCCTTTCTGAAACTGGTGGAAAAAGACTCAAGGTCTGCCATAGCTCACCATGGCTCCTGGCTCAGGCTACTCCTACAGGTGGGAAGACTGAGGAGCCTCAGGCTCTCACAGAAGGGCTGTGCAAGTACCCTCCTCAGAAGACTGTGCACGTACCTATTTATTACCTACATTTAAGTTACCCACATTATATTTTTCATAACTTGGTCCTATGTCACAGTTGCTACTTCTATATAACTGCATCTGTTCTTAAAAACTTGGAGAATTTTATCCACTTAATAAGCTACTCAATGCCAGGTGCTTATATCGGAGCTGTGAAGACATACACATTAGTGTCACTGCTGCTGATAGATTGCCAGATCCTTGCTGCCTGACACGTTATTCTGGAAAGACAGCAGAATCAGAACCCACTGAGTACGTGTTTCCTCTCGGGTTTACAAAGCAGAGGGAAGAGCAGGCTATATGCAACAGAATGGCCACTACCACCACCAAGCCCTCCATTTTCTACCCCTCTCAAACTATACATTTAACAACAAAAAGCAGTGCATGCTTTCTTTATGTCCTAGTTTCACTGCATTATCTCTTTGTCAAATGCATTTTTAGCACTGAACGTAACAAACTTCCCTGGCCCGCACAGAAACATTATGGAGCTAGAGCTAATGCTCACGTGAAAGGCGATTGTTGTATTCCTCAGCAACAGTGATAGCTACCAAAAGGGAATCGCTGCTTGGACGCAGTGCAAACACTATTTTTGCAGCCAGTTGTAACCAATAAAGATAGAGCAGCTTCTTCACACAGAACATGAGATGGGCCCTCATGCACCTGGAAGCCTTATCACCAACATGTTTGATCTCTGCAGGGATACCATCCTTTTAGAGAAGCAGCAGTGGTCTTCAACAGAAATTCTTGAACAAGTGACATATTAAAAAATAAATCTAAAGGAGTAATACCAGAAGGTAGTTATTTTGTGTACCATTTCCTCTCCTTCTGTGTCTGCTTAAGTTTTTTTGAACGTACCAGCAAACTTTCCATGCGCTGGCTTGTAGCAGAAGACCATTGTAGTACACATATAAGCAGAAGCAACCCCATAATAGAAGTCGCTACAAGAACTTGAAAGCTGGAAAAGCAACACAGTAGAATATAAAGCACACAGGCATTTTAGCTGGGTAAGGGTCCACTAAAACAAGAGTTTTATTCTATTTTAATTCAAAAGGAACTGCAGTTTTAGTTTCCCAAAGGCAGTTCTGGAAGGAGTTATTTGCATTTAGAACTCAATTACTAAATTGGGAATATATTGCCATCCTGATGCATCGTCGTATCTATTCTGCAATAGAAGACTCACAGCAGTACACTTGATAGAATTTGAGTGAGCTTGTGTGTATGTGTGCCTGTTACCAAGACAAAAACCCTCAGTGATAAATCAGAATCGTTACCAACCTTGGTAGCTCAAGAATTTAATAAAGTTTTTTTTTCAGCCCCTAAGCATTTAATTTTAAAGTAAAACTGTCCTTAAAAGTACTTTATCTTCTAAATTATATTAAATAATCATATTATGTTACAGCGGTAACAGCTTTTAAAAGCAAAAAAAATTGAGCTAATCACTCTATGCTCATTAAGAGGTGTGTTACTACACCTTAAAAATCTCTTCCCTGATGCTAGCTAGTTTTTTCCAGCTCTAAAGCGTTTGAGGACAGGAGCAAAGCAGAAGCCTTACACACCACAGCAGACATCTGTGCAACCGCCTTGCCCTGCCAGCAGCGAAAGTACGAAGCTTTTCAACACAAATTCACTACTTTTGAAGGTCAAACATTTTATCAGTAAAATACATAAACTGGCCAGTCAGGGAAAATATTTTAAAGCAGTTCAGTTGTTATTTTGAGAATATTTTCTGGTATCAGCTTTCATCAATCTGCTACTGCCCAGTATTTCTTAAGAACTAAACAAAATTACTGTCTGCTAACACGGAAGCAATTAGACACAAGCAAAGAGCCAAGATCTTGAAAAAAGCCATGCCTCATTTTCTGAAGATGGACAACCAGAATGAGATGTGGTACTTCCCATTTCACGCAGATAATCTGTATCGTAGTGATATCTACCTGACTTCATTATAGGCTGTTTTCACTTAATGCTAAGAACACTAATGTAAAGGTTTAGTTAGTGAATATTTTGGATCATCTGAATATTTGCCATTGAGTTTTCCCCCAAATAAAGTTAGTCATTCTCAATGTAAATACTCATTTTTCAAGCACATAGTTTAAAAAATAGGGCTTACTTGAATACAAAATAGTGCAGACATTTGATCTAATGTTCTTTAGTTCCCACATCTACAAGAAAGTTAGTTATCTTGTCTGAAAAACTGCATAGTGGGGAAGTATGTTCCTTGAGCATTACCTGTATTTCTGATAGGCTGGCTGATAAAACAGTTTAGATTAACTGGAAAGTCTAAGTTATTTATCAGTGATTCTCTACACAAGTACCTCTTGTAGTCACATCACAACAGTATCTTCAAGAAGGCTGGTCACCCAAATAATCCTTATTTTAAGGAGAAGCAAACCCATTATGCACCAGATTCAAGAAATTAACTTTTTTAGGACAGCTTTGAAAGGTCTGTCTAAAATTTAGGGATTTTTTTTTTCAAGGTTCATTTTTCATGAAGTTGTTGCAGCCTCCTCAGACTCACAACAGTCATCTTCCATACATTCAGCAGTTTAAAAACATGTCCATACAAAGCCTGTTTTCCTGTTGCTTTATGACCTTGATTAATCTACCATACTCTATAAAGGCAAGGAAATTTTCACCTGCTACAGTTTATGCAAATTTCAATACAAGCTTGGCACCCAGCTCCTGCGATAAGGCAAACATATCTTGTGAGCTCGCTTGGATTAGCAGTTCCCTCCTCCCTTTTGGATCCCAAGGAAAAAATATAGATGGTAACCTCATAGCCCGTGTGTTAAACATCTTCCCGTGACTGCCCCATGTGGCCACTAACACTTAAACATTAAGCAGCTCCAACATCAAGTGATTTTCCTTGCTTTTACAGACTGAAATGAAGACGGAACATCACCTACTCTGTAGTAAACCCTATTTCTTCCATTTAACTCTTCCTTCATTTGAACACATTTGTAAGAATTATGCTATGTAAGAATTTCTAAGACCACTGCATACTTTTGAGTAGGACTAAAAGGCAGCACAATATGCAACTCATTCTTGTAGCAATTTCTTCTAACAATGTTTACATCAAAACCAAATACCTAAAATAGTTAAACAAGTTATTTTTAACTTTTACTGCGTACAAAGTACTGTTATGGCTATGAATTTGTAGTCTATCCAAAGCCTTGTGTGTTCTGCTCTCTCTCCATCACAAAGTCAGCTAGTTGTCTTCAATATGTAAGGACTAAAAATCACTCTTCTGAAAGTTAACAATTGTCTCAATTTTTCATTAGCAACTACAGCAACAAAATATAAACCTATGCTTGTATTTGGCGTTGTTATTGTGATGTTTTGATACGGTTAAAAGTAATCCTAGGGTTCCTTTATGTCATGGTTATCTCATAGGATAAAAAAGTATTCTGTTAGAATTTCCCGGTAATTTTCCACTAATCAGAAGTTGGGAGAGCGATGTTATTTTCTTAAATTATAAAAATCAACTTCTATTGGGTATTTTCCTCACCTTTTCTGTCTGGTTTGAGGTTCCGATCCACTGGCGGTGGCTCACATTCTGCAACAGGTACTGACCGTCTGGGAGGGGTCTTTGGACTGGACCTGAAACCCATGTGAGCAGGAGGAGGGACTTGCTTTCCAAATAACGGAAAATCAAACGTGCCTGGTGTCATTGGTACATAGTTTGTTTCTTGGATGGGTTCAGTGAAGCTGCTGGAATGCTGTCGTGGAGGAGAGTTGGGATTCATTGGGACATAATTTTCATCTAGTTCTTCACTTGAAACACTTCCCACTGTCAACATGCTTCTGTTTTTCTAGAATTAACATATATTTCCTTTAACAAAATAAGTTATGCAATCAGCTGTGAATCATATGAGCTTTTTAACCTAATCTACTCAGATTAATATATTCTACTGAAACTGAAAAATCACAAACATGGTACCGCTTGCTTTTTTACATGGGAACAAAGAGCATTCAAGCACTGTCACTGTCGCCTCTCATCAGATCAAGTCATACTTACAAAGTGGTTATGGAAGCCCTCCAATGAATTAGATCTGTCATTCGGAAACGTTCGTGGAATATCATAACAGTCTTGAGAACTAATTTCTAAAGAAACAAGAAGAGAAAGTGGCTATTTATCATCCCTGTTCCTGTCACTTGGCACCAGGCATCCAGATTCTGTTGTTGTTTACTCTCTGCTTCTGTGAGCACACAAACACACCTCCCCAAGCTGTGGCCCATAGATTTTATCTATATACTTGAGAGGACTGTGTTCACAAACATCGCTTTACGCACTCATCAGTCACAACCTGAAGGTCTCACAGTGGCCTTTTTCCATGGCAAGAAAAGTAATTTTCCCTTTTAAAGAAGCAGCAAAGTCTTCCTTTCAAATAAGCAAGTTTAAGAATTTGCTGTAAGAGTGCGTTTTGAGATACTGGGCCCTCATGAAAAGCCTATTCTAAAATAAACAAACAGGAGATGTAATTTAGGGTCTGGAGAGAAGTTCTCTGACTGAATGCCCATCCCTTGGAAAGTGCTGATTCAACAGGATTCCATCTGCGGCAGGAACAGGTGAATCCCTGTTTTCAGCTCCCCAGTGCTGTCTCCAGGGGCTTTCAGTTTGAACAAACTGCTACAGAACCAAAGATCTCTCCATTTACAGGGTCCTGGCTCATGGCAGTCTGCATTAAGAAGGTCCTCAGCTTTGGGGCTGCTTGGACAGGGGTTTTTGGGAGACATCTGGCTCCCAGGTCCCACTCTCCCATGCAGGTGACAGGCTGCCTTACCCTGCAATAGGCATGTCCTTCCTCCTGATGCCAAGACAGAAACTGTGAGCAAACTCTGGGTTTTATCCCTGCCTTACCCCCCCCAAAAAAAGCCCTGAGGTTTTTTTGAGACTTCCACTTCAGAGGAAAAATAAACACTTCAGCTATTAAGCACCCGGTTAAAACAGTATTTTCAGAAAGGCTGCTTTTCCTGGGGCTGTCAGTCTCAGCTTTAATGCAGGAGTACTCACTTAAAAACTTAGCAAAATGAGAGAAGATAAGCAATGCAAACAAGGGTCTTTTAGGGTGTTACTCTGTCAGTTTAAAACACTAACAACCACAAATATTATTGCACTTAGCATGCAAAATGAATGACAAACAAAATACTGAGCACCTGTAAGAGCACACGTATATCAGCTCCTCCGAAAGCCCTGTCCCCATCCTGTCCCTCTTTTCAGCCTCCTATCCCGTACCCAGCACAACTCAATTCTCCTTTAAAATCCCATCTAACATTAGCATCGACTCTAATCAGTTAAAAATTTCACTTAAAAAAATAACACTGTAAAAATGGAACTTTTAGCACAAGAGTGGTTATCAAGACTAGAACAAATGCTCTCTAACAATAAAGTCATGTTCCCAATCTCTACCTCTCACTGCATTTCTTGAGTTTAATTATGAGAGAATAAGAACAGTAACAAAAAAGAAAAAAAAAAAAAAAATCAGGCAGAAAAGAAAGCCCAAGATAAGCTAAACTCTTACTAAAAGTAGCTCCACCAGATTTGCTAGGACCTGAAATACACCCAGCCGCTAAAGGAAAAAGAGTAAAAAAAAAATATTTAAAAAAGCACTAGTGCACCTGGAATACCAACATTTAGGTAGCTATATGGAACAACTTTAATTTTACTAAAAAACTGCAGTATGTGTATCTATCACAAGGAGATAAATAAAGGTCGGTGGCAAAGATCACCAGATCAAGGTCGATCTCAAAGCTCTGGGTATACACCAAGTCCTACTGACTTTCATGAAACACTTTCAGCTTCTACAGAGTTGGACCACTATAAGCTAACCTTACTTTGGTCGTTCTGTAAGACTGATAATGGCAGTATTGAACTCAGCTATATAAGCTTAGCAGCAAAAACCCAAACCAAACAAAAAAAATTATTAGTCCTTCGCTGCTGTTTTCTAAAGATGAGTAACACCATAATTACATTTAGGTCTTCAAATATTTTTAGCTAGGACTGAATGCCACAGTGCAATATACATCCCTTATTGATGTTCTGGGCTTTCCTGTTTTGATGGTTTCCATTAATAATCTTCTCTTTTTCCTCTTTCATACATATTTTGAGCATTGCAACCACAGACTGCTCTGTCAAAGGCTACACATTTGGTTTTAAAGGCTAGAAATGTCCCTCATGTCATTCAGCCCATTCATACCATATCACTCATCACAAGATTGCATCATTTAGCAACAATTCCGGAAGAGCAGGATAAAATATGGAATACTGACCTTTACGAAAGATATTCAGATCTATGGTTGAAATGGTATTACTGCGTGAGGGTGGCATTCCTGCTGTAGGGATGCAATAACTACTATCAGTGTCTGAAGCAGTGCGACTAATGCTACATGTTTCCACAGGAGATCTATCTGCAGCATGGTGAGGTTTTGGTGGCCGAGGTGGAGGAATATCTGGAATAGTCTCCAGTTTTGAAGTCTGAGACAACGTTCCCTCTGGAAAAGTTCGTGGAACCTGGTAAGTACCTCCGGGTGTGGGGGGAATGTCATAGCTAATGGAGATGTGTCTCATCTGTGCGTCTAATGAAGATGTTGACGGCGTATTGAAAACATGCTGCTCTCCTTCTGCATCAGTCCCAGATGGAGATGCCTTTGGTAAAACATCCTGTGAGTAACTCCTAGGCAGGTTATAAAGGCTGCAGTCTGCCAGTGTCAGTCCAGCACGAGAAGGTGGAGAGTCATAGACACCTTGCTGCTGAAAAAAGCCATTCACAGCATGCTTGCTCACTGATGGAGCAGGATTTTTGTGGGAGGGCACGTTATCATTGCAGTCTGTTTCAGAAGAGCTGGACTTTGCAGAGTCAGCATGAGATCTACACATAAGATTGTAAGATTAAAATGTTGATGAACATACAGAGAAAAACAAACATTACAAATAATAAACACAACATTTTAAATGTAAACAACTAAGAAGCCTATCAGTCTCTTCCAATTTTTTTTTTTTTAAATCAAATGCAGGAACTAAATTATTAAACAAACAGTAGTACTTAAGAAGGATCCTGTGTACACACAACTCCATGCATATGAAACAGATAACACAAGTGTGGGGCTTTAGCAGCACTGAACAACAAGTTGATGTTTCATAAAGCAAGTGCTTCCCATTACACCAGTTTGGAGCAGAGCAGAGTTTATTTGGGGACTGGGGAATTTTTTTGTTATTTTCTTTTTAACCCATGCTGCAAACTAGCAACACTTTAAGGGCACTGTTAGAGGTAAAAATAATATATTCAGTCCTTGGGTCGGCAATACTTGCTAGTTCTAATCAGTATTAAAAAAAACATTAGAGGAAAAAATACAACTGCTTGTAACACCCTTAAGTGCATGCCTAAAGTTATCTACTGATCATATAAAACTGGTTTAAAATACATAAAGGAGAAAAAGAACCGATAAGAACAGCAATAAGAAGATAGCACGCCCTTCGGGGGAAAAAAAAAAAATCCATAGGACGTATGTGCAACAAAGTGCTTTTGTATTGAATGCAAGTTAAGGCAGAGTTGTTTGATAACACTGTGCAGTAGTTTACCTTTGATTTCTTTGGAAATTCCATCTTTTCTGAGATTAGCACTCATTAATACTGGTACTAACCAGTACCAGTAAACTCACATGGTAAGTAAACACATTGCAATCTTTTTTTGTAAGCCTCCCCAGTTACCTTGCTCCAGGCAGAGAAATTCTGTTATCAGTCTGACTCCTTGCTTAAATGAAAGTCAAGACAGGCAAAAATACTAACACAGGTGGAGTTAATGCAGTCCATACACTTTTCGATCAATCATACCATGATATTTCCTATTTTCATTACCATGGTACCATACTGTTGTGTTATTTTATACATAAGTATTTCAGCATGCATGTGTATCGATGAATAGCTGCTATACTGCTGTTACTAAGCTCTACGAAGAAACTGGACCGCACAATTTACAAAACTCCTGAGGAATAAAGTACAAAAAAATAAACAGCATATCTACCACAAGAAGCATTTCCCGCTCCCTCCTTATTCTGAGAAGTTCTCTATGTCAAAGTGATCACAACCAGAATTTATTATTCAAATTTCAATTTGTCGATAAGATTGCACAAAACTAACTTTCTTAAGGGACAGCTAGATTTATCTCCTGGGGTTCTGGTAACCTGAGGAGAAAGGAATCCAGTTTAGCTATTTATTTAGGTTTCCTCTGCAGTCATCTGAGAAACAGAGACTGTGTGAAACAAAATCCGTTGTTCTTAGATACCCATCTAAACACGATGAATCACTCCCAAAGTGCCAGTCTGCCAGCTATCAAGGGAACCAACATGATTAGCTTAGCCTGGACATCTGCAGTCAAGAAAAACGTCATTCACCTAACCAACTGGGTTTTGTTCTGTTTGACAGCAGAGATACAATCATCCATCAGCTCAAGCGGCTTATGAGAGTTCCTCTCTGGCTTTAATTCTATCACCTTTTTCTATTAGCTTGTTCTTAATTTTTTTTGGTGTGGGTTCTTTTCAGGAGAAAAAAGTACACTGGTTTTGGTCTAGTTACTATTTTAAACAAAGATTTAAGTTCTGTCTCATTAGTTGGAATTGGTTTCTAGGCGACTCTGAACTCTAATCTGCACTTAGTTTAATAGACCCCCAAAAAAGAAGAGAATGTTGTCATTAAGTACTTATCCTTGGCACAACCAAGGAAGTGAAACTTCCTATATTCCTCATAATGCTAACCATCAAAAGTGTATCTCGTTTTTGCTAACAATTTACTTTTGCCTCAGAGCTTCAAAAATTCACTAATGAACCACTGGAAGTTTTAACACACTTGCAAAAAACAGAGTGCAAAGAACTGAAGGAACTGCATGAGTTTAGAGCACACAATAAATGTGAACACAGTCTGCGACTAGTAACACTTGGAGCTTAGCCCCTGCTGCAGCCCTTGCTCCTGAGGATTCATTGAGGGATTCCTCACTTCATCGACGTACTCTTCCAGTTCTGGGGTATTCATTCAGACCAAAGTCCCAGCAAAAGTCACATGTGTTTTACATGAGAAGTACGGCAAGGATTGTGATCTGTATTTTATATATTATAAAATTAAAGTGGGCAGTCTAGAGAAGCTGGACACTGACAAGCAATTGTAGAACCAAAATTATTAGTTCCAGTTCACTAGCATATACTTCAAAATGAAAAAAAACACTGCAAAACCACAGAAATAGACAGTATATTTATCTTGGAAAAACATGCAGGAGCATATAACCAAAGCTCAGAATTCAACAGCAGCACATGCATAATGCCAGTGCTTAAGGATTACCCATCATATGTAACATTTAGGATTTTTTCTGGGTCTAAGTGAATGCTGCTTCTTCTTTCTTGACTGCAAGCACTTGTGAAAACAGAAGCCTTTCAAAAACCATGACACACGAGGCAGCCAGGCCTGTCATTTCCTTAGCTGATGGCAACAACTGACATTCCTCATTACAAGAGGGCATTTCTGATTTACTTCATGTTTTTCGAAGTAATCTTTTGGAAACAACTTCTTAGTTGAAATCCTTTTCAAAATATGAATGGGTTGCAACCAGTCTGATTTTGCAAGACCAAAAGTTTGAAGACAGTCTGAAACACGGGTCAAGAAAGCAGTTTATACTGAAATGAAGACAGGGAATTCAGCCGCTGATGTTTAACTAGTTTTCAAAAGTCAGTATTAACCAGTGATATAAGACCACCACATACAATTTTGAAAATCTACAATGCATAGTTGATCCATGTCACTGCAGGGAAATTTAGGCTAGGACTAGAGTTCAGGGACAGACTTGAGTCTTGTTTTTTTAAAAAGGATTTTGCATGCAGGATGCATCATTTTTCCCTGTGCATTTCAGAACAGCTCAACAAAAAAGTCAATTGGCTTAAATATTGCGTTAACAATTGGTTTTTAAGGTAAGTATGAATGGTTTTTTACACCTCAGTTTAAAATGATGGCAAAGTTGGATATGACACAATGAAAACTCCTCGCTCTAAGCATGGATGACTGTGATGTGAGTTCAGTGTTACCACACATGGGCATCGCATATCTGCAAGTTATGCTAAGTGGCCAAACCATTCCTTACTTGATGCTTGGACTGGACACCTCTTTCCACAATACAATGTACAGCCTGCTGATCTACAAGGACTGGGCATTAAGATGTACAGAGAAGAGGTGGGGTATGAGGCACAGGGAGCTCAATAACAAACCCTGCCTCCATGTACTTGTTGACAGAGACCCAGGGAAAAAGTTTTAGAAGTGTTTTAGTCTGAAGGGTAATCATCCCATTTTTTAATATGCTGTATTCAGTCTGGTTGGACCACTCATCCTTTCAAGCTGATTCTTTTCCCATCTGCAGGAATTGATACGACCAATTAAACAAAACACTATGACCAAAGTGACAGCAAAACTGCCCTTGCGTGCCAGCAATTTGGGGCAGAAACATCAAGCACAGTAAAAATGTGGGTAGGCAAATAAATAAATAATAAACCAGCTCTATTTCCAGAAAATGGAAGCCGAAGTTACACAGTTTTTCTGTTAAAACTCACAGAACACCATGCAAGATGCATCTCAAACAAACAATATTTTCAGGCAAGTTAATGGCTCTGTGATTATTTTCTCACACGTGTTCCAAGAATGGCTACTGTTCACTCACTGCAGTGGGATCTTTTTACTCTCAAAATCTTCTAATAGCAGGTATTCCTGCCCTTCTTCCGAGAGAAAGGGCGACCCTTGGCTGGTTCACAAACATAGGAAAGATGAGGAAGACAATGTTTAGTATTTCAATACACCTCTCGAATGAGCCAGAGCAATAAGGGTTCTGGAAACTGTCTTTGGCTGCATTTTCTTATTTAGGATCCAAATACAAACCTTAAAATCTCACTAAATGCTACAGTTGAACAATGATCTCTCTCAAGTCAACAGTGATCAGAGCATTAAACTATGTTGGACAAAGTAGAGCATGATTATTACAGCTGGAAGTGCTGCATCCAAGATATTCTCACAACAGTACGTGGTGCATTGCATGACACCGTAAGGAAGCATTTCAAAATTATTTGTTTGTTCTGAAACACCCCAATTCTTAAAAATTTCTAAGAGGGAGCTCAGATACTTCCTCTCTGTTTCACAGTTACCCGTTTCACCCAGAAAAGTACACCAAAGCCTCGAAAGAAAATTCAGTGGCACGCAGATTGTCTATAAAGTAAGAGGCAAAATTAGAACAGAAAATGTTCTCTCTGCAGATTGCCAAATTTAACGTCTAAAGGGAAAACGTCGTAGAAATAAGCCACTCAAGTAACAATACCTCCCTATTTAATTACATCTATTAAGCTTTGCACTTTACACTAATGAAGTAAGGTTGTATGAAATGCACAGATAAATTGTTCCTAGTCTGGAAAATGATGCAGCCATTTATTTTTTTCTTTACCTGTATGGATGCAGACTGGGGTAGTGCCCAGAGTGCCCTCTAACTGGTCATCTTAGTAATATGCTACACGGATACACAAAACTTTTAATTCCATAGGAAAAGGTCTATGTCCTCTATACTCCGCCCCAAATCCAGCAGGATACCTACTGTACCAGACATGAAACATAAGCAGCCCTTTTATGTGGAATTGAAATGCCAGCATAACTATTATTCTGAATTTTCATTGTTACAGCCTTCTTAATAAAAAGACATAGCCATTTAGTGAATTCAGTTAAATATAATACACTAAGGCCATATAATTTCCAAGTAACCACAATGCCAATGTTTCACTGCCTTCCAATGGTCCTATAAAAACAACATTTATTTAAACAGTGTCTACATTCCCAAAGACTTTGTGCACTTCCTTCTCTGTTTCCTCAGCATTTTATCTCCATTGGAGCTTCCCTCTCTTGTGTGTCACCAGTGTCTTCCTCAAGAAATTTTGCAGGCATAGACTCTATACCTTGCTGCATTTTTTGTCCCATTTTACGGTCTCCTTAGACTTTACTCCCTCTTCTTAAACCACATCACCACTGTGGAAGTCAGGTCAGAAATGTAATTACACATCCCAGCCTTGATCCTTCCTGAAAACAGGTTTCATATGGTGGTGTTAGAAATCCACTCTGCATGGGCACTCAGACACATTCCTGATGAGGCAGGGTGCTGAAATGTAAAGTCAAGATTTCTCTTCCAAGCCATTCTGCAAATGATACCAAAATTTTTGATAGCTTTTGGCAGGGATGGTGACATACCTCTCAGGCACTATCAGCTTCTAAACATCACTAAACACCGGAACCTTTAACACTGAGAAAACAGACGCTGGGTTTCCCCTTCTCTTGCAGAAGGCTTTGGGGCACAGGGTGCTGCTCGTAACCTGCACATTCCATACTCTAGGGAAACTACAGGCTCATTCCTCTGTTCTATAAGTAAGATAGTAAAGGGTGGATATTTTTCTACCATGTAATCATCAGTAAACGGGGCAGGAAACTCCTGAGGCACAACAGAGAAAGATAAAAAATGCCAAGGTAGCACAGAGCACATGGCACAGGGAAACCTGGCAAAGCATCAAGGTGTTGATGAAGAAGGCACCGCCACTAAAAGGTATGGCCCTGAGGGAGTATGTGAAATACTCATGAAAACGCTTTCAAAGCAAGCGTTCCTCAGCCTTCCATGTACTTGTCTGCAATAACAAAAAGAATGGGACATTTTGTTTATTTTTCTGGAAATACCCCACCAGATTTTATTTTAAATTAACGCAGAAAAGAAGCTCGCCAGAGATATTTATAAGGTCCTCCCACAGAATACTCAAGGTTGGAAGGGACCTCTGGAGATTATCTGGTCCAGCTCTTTCAAAACCTCTAAACAAAGCCAACTTCAAAGCCAGATAAGATCCTTAGGAGCTCGTCCAGTCAAGTTCATTTGTGGTTTTTTATTCTGTTTGTTGGTTTGATTTTTTTGTTTGTTTGTTTTGTTTCTAAATCTGGAGATTCCACTAAGTCCCTGGATAGCCTGCTCCAGGGATGGCCACCATGACCCATTCTGAAAAAACATAGTGATATTTCCTAGGTAACTGCCATACATATCATATCCTCCTATGCAGGAGGTGCTGTACATCTATAAGTTTGAAGTAGTAGTTGGAGAAATAAATATACATTTAATTCAGTAGAAAGTCTTAATTCTTTCCTTAAAATTTCCTGTTGCACACTTCTCTGGTGAACTGACTGTGTGGGTACTCTTTACTCAATGAGAAATAAGGCTTACTTGAACTTGCTCTTAAAATATCTGTTACTTAGAAAAAGTTAATATTCAAGATACAGGAATCGAGTGGTTTAAGTCTCCTGAATTCTTTGTTACCATAAAATAATTATCTTTTACTCTTGCTTGAGAGTCCGAACCGTGTTAGCAATAGTCAACAAATACCATTCAAGGTTTGCTATATTCAGTGATGTGGTAACCTGGCAGTTATGATAATATATATCATATTTTTTTTGATAATGTTTATGATAATAAATATCATCACGTTCTACCAAATCCCTACCATGAAAGCTTTAACTGGCAAAACTGGGGCACCAAATACCAGAAGGGAAAAGGACCAAATTTCTCCAGGTTTTTCTAGTCCTAGACTGGACTAAACACATCAGACTGTGGCTAAAGAAAGGGAACTGTGCCATGCATCACTCCAAGCTCCAATTAAATGCTTCGATCACTGGGTTTATCTGATAATTCATATAGGCAATTGCTGTCCACACTCTTGAAGAATGCAATATGGGTCTAGCACTGATCAAACAACTTATTATAGCTGCAAAAATCTCAAGCATGGAAAGAAAAGAAGCAAAATTTAAAGGCAGCTTCTCCCTGAAGATTATGTACATCCAAATATTCAATGTCTTGGAGACAAAAAAACCTGCTTTGAAGCACAAACAATTTTGGCCTGTAATACAAATAAGTGTTATTATGAAAAAACCTCAAAACTTCACTTACCTCATAGGTTCAGGTTTTTTACTTTGACAGTTTATTAGCAGTAGGTAGTCTTGAGGATCTTCTTGACCAGAGGAAGACTCCAGTGGGGGGATGTTTATAAGCTGATAGGGAGGAGGTAGGGAAGATTCTGCTTGCATGGAAGGTGGTGAAGTGTTGATGGGCAAGGGTAATTCAGCAGATGGTTGTAAGGAACTGACTGGTGGCTTCACAGCATCTGCAAACATAGAAGCAAAGCATTCTTTTTGCAATGAAGAAAGAGGTTTTTAAAAAAATAAATATTAACAGAGGATTAGAGAAGCTAGGGGTTTTGACTCAAAATTGTAAATCAGTGGACATAAGAACACCTAGATATTAACAGTTGTTTCAGAGTATTTATATTTAATTCTTTATAATCTCTTAATATGTTTTCAAACTGTAATCAGTTTCTTAAGTATGCCTTGGAAATAGGCATTATGCCTTATTTAATGACTTATTTAACCTGTTTTCTGGTCACAGAAAGAACAAAGATGCTGACAGCTGCAGTAAGACAGCTAGGAACACAAATTTGTTGTTTTAATCCAGAGGAAAGGCCCATTGGTTATTACTTGAACATGGTAGCCTGAGTCAGCCCTCGCATGTATTCATCCCTTTTTGACCAAGGTCACTTCAACATTTGAGATTAGTCACCAGTTAAGAGCTGGTCTCTCTTAATATCTGAAAAGCAACAGGAAAAATGCAGCCTCTGCAATAGAAGATCCCTTATGACTAGAAAAATAATGCAGAGTTGTGATAGGTACCATGCTCCACTAAGCCTCCTCACTACATATCCCAACTTTTAATTTTAGTGCAATAAATCAAGTAGTTGTGGTTTGTTGTTTTCGTTTGTTTTGTGGGTTTTTTTGGGAAGGGGGGGACAGAGGAGGTGTGGGAGTCGGTTTTTTTAAATAACCCTGTCTTTATAATTCTTATCCACTTCCTATTCATGTATATTCTAGAGTAACTTCTTTTTTTTTTCCTCCCAAATACATGTATCCTGACTATTAAATTATCTGGGAGACTGGAAAATATTGACACTGCCAAACATTAAACAATCATTTAACTTTTTCATTGTTTTAATCATACATTGACTAAGAAGAACATAATTAAGCAAATTGTTCCTCAATTATCAAGGCTCCCGTGTACTTGCAATTCACTGTACATTCCAATTTGCACATCCCAAGAATGGACGCTGATTATTAGCATTGTTTAAATGAACATATTATTATCCAGTGCAGACTGCCTACAGGCCGGCACTGCAAAGTAACTTCACCCAGCTCGTGCTTCCCAGCACTACCCTGGGAAGAACCAGATGAGCAGACCAGAACACGGCCCTCCTGCTTCCAGTTCTGTGTACACTAGGTACAAATGATTTAGATGTGGAAATAGGAACAGCAGTACTTGCTTTGAACTTCCATGGCACTTACACAGGCTCAGAAATTAAATCCCACCACACCCACGTGGGTGGAAAAAGTCTAGGTGTATGAAAATTCCTCAACTCAACCTACCTGAAAAGGTAGGATAACCTTAAAAAAAAAGAAAGGGTTTTATAAAAGGTTTTGCCTGACCTATTCATCAAACTAGTGGGCAGAACAAAGGCAAAACCAGGCTGCACCCACTGATCACGCACACAAAACCAAAATGGTTTCTCTACTACATGCCAAAATATTAAAACATGAACAATTTTCTATTATTCAAGAAATTTCTATATTCAAGAAGTTGAAGGAATCTATTTGAAGCACCTACTGATAGTTCTTCATTCCCCTAATGCTGAGGTTCCATAAGGAGGATCAGAGAGGTTCCTGAATGGACCTACCAGGCGTGTATTTTTTGCTCCTGGAAAAGGGGTAGTGAGAGAAAGGACAAGTAGCTCTCTGTTGTGTTCCCTCCAGAACTGAGGAATGAGAAAGAGCAGAGATGAAAGGTTTCCTGCCAGATACACTATCATTCTTTGGCCACACTTACAGACAAGTTCCTCAATGGCTTCAGTGTACCACAATCCCCACCCCAGCTGTCACTGATTACACACGACCTTCACATCATTAGATCTGCTTGGTGCCAAGTTCACACAAGGGGAAAAAAGAAATCAAACAGGACGTCCCTGGAGCTTCCAGAGAAGATGGGTGTGTCAATTAGACCACAGGTAGTTAGGAGAGCTCAACAGGTATATAGTAAGATGCATGCCTACGTGAGGCTGATACATTTAAACAAACCATGCACTAGCGTTCCCAGGAAGAGTAATAAGACTCAAGGGTAACTTTCCAGGGAAAAATAAACTCAAGAAGCTTGAAAGATAACCAAGTTTGGAGAAAGAAAGAGTTACTTCCTTGGGGGAATAAGGAAAAAAAAAAAAAATCACATGTGAGACGAACAAAAAGAAGTTAAAGGCTAGCTATAACTCTAATTGGTCAAAGGAGGCAAGGTGGGGAAGACCATTAGGCTAAATATGCAATCTGTAGTCTCTGGAGCTTGTGATGCCATCTCTGATGGTGGCCTATTGCAGACAGACAGAGCAGAAGGAGCAAGGCAAGCCTGCCACGGCACCCCCAGTTCCTGGAGCTCTACAGCTTTGGGGCACCCCAGTGCAGAGGCTGCTTCCACAGCCCATGTTGACTAGCCTCTTACAAACTTTTCTTTGAATTTGTCCTACTCTTTTTGAGTAAATTTACATTTTTTACCTCTACTACCGTCCTATGGCAACAAGCTCCACACATAAAAATGCTTCCTTTTATTTTAAACCTGCTGCCTGATAGTTTCACTTGGTATCCTTCAGCTTCCATCTTCAGAGAAACTAAGCAATTGCCTCCTACTCATAATCCCTATTTGCAACTACCCAACTTCATCACAGCTTTACTGAATTGCTGCTTTAATTTTTCTTGTACAGAAGCCATTTCATTTGAGATCTGGTTTCCCTTCACCTTTCCCAGCTCTACTAATTCCTTTGTGAAATGGGAAACTATTGCATAAAAAGCACAAAAAGTCTGGGACACACTAGTTTACAAAGACGTAAGAATAACTCATTGGGTTCCTATCCTAAACATCTGCCATCTGATTGTAACTGAGTATTAACGGTGACACTGTCCAACTGTCCAGAAGGTTCATGATCTTTTCTCTGAGCAAGGACTTGGAGCCCATTAATGTTAATGGATCATTAGGGATACTTTCCTTGTGATGAGCTGCCTCATTTATTTTGACACAGATACCACTTGACAAACTCCCCAAGTCCTCCTACAGATCTGTTGTGGGGGTTTGTTGTGTGGTTTGGTTGGATTTTTTTTTTTTCCAGTGGGTAGAGCACTAAACTATTAAAATACCATCTTTCTGCTCTGAAATTCATCCTCATACAGGCATTCTGTGTGTGTTAAAAAGTGTAGGCTAATGCCTGATTTAAAGAACGTGGTCTAAAGCACTTCACTGCTGGGTTACTTGTTATTTGCTTTATGCATTCAAACTCTTTCAAATTTGACTACGAAGAAAATATTACTGTCAACGACCTTCATCACTGCACTAAACGAATGCTGCTTGCCTATCTGTACCCCCTCAAATATTCTCTTTAGCCACGTACTTCAGAAGCTGATATGAAGAAAAGGGTTTCCCCCAGCAGCCTATTATGATTTCAAAGAGTACAATCATCAACTTGCTCCACTTTGGACTAGCAGATTTTTAGGGAAGGGGTCATCTGCACACCAAAGAGCGTGGTAAGTAATTTGGTTTGTTCCCAGAGCTCAAACACTCGGACTGCTTTGAAATAACTGGGAGCTGGAAAAACATCCAGAATATTTAACATGCAAATGAGCGTAACAAGAATCCTATTTTGTTTTTATAATTCCTGCATTCACTGTAGCTAGAACAAGCAGCTTTCTCAACACAGGGTAAGAGTTTTATCTTTTCTCAGCTGGTTTGTTAAGAGCAGTTACAGGCATAATCTTTGCTAGAATTTATACGTTTTCCCCATAACCATTTTTGTATTTGCCTCACTAATAAAACAATCATGAAATTAATGAGATACAAGCATTCTCCGAAGAAGAGTAATAGAAGGTTCCCCTCTCTTCCTCTTTAACTACATAAAGTTTCTTTATTCTGCACGTTCCTCTGTCTGTGCTTTATAAACAATCGAGAAGATTTGAGTGTGGGAGTTTGCATTTAGAGTTGGTTTTGTGTTTTATTTTTTTTTAATGAGAGCAAAAATTAAATTGTTTTCTACATTATGCTATATAGTCTTTTAATATTCTAATTATGTAAATAGTTCAAATGTTCTCATTGGGAACAAAATACAGAAGCCTCATTACAGCCAGCATTTTTTTTTAAATGTCAAAATTGCAATTAAAGTAAGAAAATGCCTTCTTTGCAGATCGTAGGTAGAAAGACTAAAATAGAAATGGGATTTTCCCATTGCAACAGTGAATCAGCAACAGATATGCAATCACGATTCTACTCCTCTTCTGAGATTTTTCATTCAATCCATTTACCAAGATGCAGATGTTGTCATTAAAACAACCAATGGCCAAGAAAATAGTACAGTAATAAGCTTGAAAAAAGAAAGCCGTAATAAAAAACCCCTTCACTTTCATCCTTAAAAGGACTTTTTTGTTTTGTTTTAATTAAGTCTGCTAAGTCATTATCTGTGCTGCTTCATGTAATGAGATATATCCTGAAATACACTGCTGGAGTTTCCTCTGGTGTCAGCATCTACGCAGTCTCAAGTGAAAGGTCCTGGAATCAAAGGACCACATGCAAGCATGTGCACACACGGAGCAGAAGCACATGTATGCTGATGGGCACAGGCAAACAAGCACTTGCTCTGTCTGCACACTTCAGAGATGTGAGCCAGATCCAGCCCAGAAGATGCATGATGACGTGATTCTGGGTTTGGTTTTCAGCAAAAGTGATCATCTTACAATCAGTATGAAATCTATGCAGTGAGCCTCAATTCGGAACCTTTCTGCTACACCCAGCAAAAATCCTTTAAAATACTTTCATTACATTTTCCTGTGCGTTTCCTAAGTCTGTTCTCTTAGTTAAATATAATACAATATAAGTAATCTCACAGTATCTCTCTTTTTCTGAAGGTAAACATGATAGTCTATCCAAAGAACACCAACGAAGAATGGTTTCTCATTCTGTATTATGCTCAGGGCTACCCAGCCTCCTGCATCCAAACCAGAATGGACTGTTCCAAGTTTCTATCACATGCTGAAGTTTCTGGCTTTCAGAGCTCACATCTCAAATTTAGTACTTAGTATCTGCAGCTCATGTGTAATTCTACGCTGCACTTTTGGTTACTCATTTAAAATTTGAAAATACCAGCATTTCCACTCAGAATTTCTTCCCCCTCTCCACCTGCAATTTTATTTTGAAGACTATTCATTCAAAAGGGGGAAAAAAGAGAAACATTTGTAGCTTGTTCTTTCCATCTTCAGATGGTACAGAGGCTGGGTGACACAGAAAAAATAACCAAGGAGTCCTGTTATAGAAAAACTTTCTCCAGGTGCTTGTGAAGAGAAAAAGTGCAGCGCAGCACATTAGAACCTTTGGGTTGGGTTTTTGTTTCTTCACTAAAAGGGCCCAGAGCTCTCCCCAGCAGAGCAGGCTGGTCTAGCCACATGGAGAGTTGACCCAGCTGGGTTGGGAACCATAGGCACCTCTGTGCTTCAAGGAGATTTTCAGTGCTCCACATACTGCCTCACAGCATCTCGTGACTCGAGAGCTACCAATCTGCGGAACAGCTTCCAACCCACCTTCTTGCAATCCCCTTCTAGCAACACATCAGGTGATGTTAGGGCCACAAAAGGTGTCCAGCAGGAACCAGGGGAAATTGAGTTAGTTAATGTAAGCATGCTAAATTTAGTTTATTTTTCCTTAAGGAAGAGTCGACTCACCGTCCACACGAATTTTTGCCAGATGCAGCTGGCAGCTTAAGATAATAACAGAAGATTAACATTCTGACTGCACTCCTAGGAGTAAATTCTATAGTTTTAATATATTTTTTTTTTCCCCTCACATACTTGTAAGAGATGACCTACTGTTGCAGACTTTGTGTTCTTTTCATCATCTCAATTTAGCCACCCTCATCCCTTAACCACATCATCTGAAGTTAAAAACAGCTTAGTCTTCTCTGCTGTCTTGTCTTTCTCCTTTGGATAACAGGCAATAATTATCTCACCTTTGTCACCTTTTACTCAGCTATTTAGCCACTAGCTACCACCTCTACCAAATCTCAGGTTCTTCTGTGGTCCAGCTTCTTCTAATTTTATTATTCCTCTGCAATTTTGCCAGATGAAATCTTGCAACTCCTTCACAGTCTATCCTCGTGTTCCTCTCAGCAATTCCACCCTCGAAAAACCCTCATGCTTTCCTTCCAGTCATTAAGTACATAATCTCTATGGTGCAATTTTGTTGCAAACACTTCTAAGCTTATTACTGTCATTGTACTTATCTCTACATTCCTCCATAGCGTCCCTTTCTTCACCTAAAAACTCATGCTATTTCTCCTCACTTTGGAGCCCTTTCATGAACAATGCCTCTGATATGGCGTCCCTGCCATGGCAGAGGATCTGGAAGTAGATGATCTTTGAGGTTCCTTCCAACCCAAACCATTCTATGATTCCATGATGATATGATATTCATCATATGTTATTCAGATGGTGATTTTGATTGTGCCATCCTCTATTGTCCACTCGCTAAAGCTGTCAATGTTAAACATTTTTTTTATTTCTTAAAGGCAGACCCTTCATGCAGAAAGGGCACCCTAAACACCTCTACTGTCTACTATATTTATCAAAGACCCCCTGAAAATTTCCTGTTAAAAACTCCAGAGTTCAAACAACAGTCCAACAGCTGAATGACTAAGACCACTTATCTGTCACAATGATCAAAACCATTCTATTTGCTTCCACTTCTTCCCATGCCTCTGCTCTTATGTCAGTATCTCTTACTGCAGATAGTAAGTTCTCAGTGGCAGAGCCCATTTTCTGTTCCACGCTTGTGGTAAAGGCAGCACAGGGGTATCCTGATCCAATACGGACATCTCCACACAGCGTAGCAGCAGTGATGCCTGACCACGCAGCATTAGAGAGAACAGAAGAAGTCAGGATCAGAGGGTGGAGTTCATCCTGCCAGTCACAGATATTGCACTCAAGCTATGATCAACCTGCAGTGCGTGTATTATAAGAACACAATTTTTAAAAATTACCTGAAAGTATTTTTAGCGTTCAAAATGCAGAAGACGTGAGAAGCATGTCTGCAAACTTTGAAAGTGTTGTGTATGAAACAAGCTGTAGCCCTTTCAAAGTATGGTTCTTATGACAACAGAAACTTTACCACATGTAATTATTTGTGTAAATGTAATTGTCGATTTCAATGTCTTGTTCTTCCCTTTTTTCTTCTGCTTTACTTTGCTGTTTCTTCTGATTTACTTTGTTATTGCTATCTTTATTTAAACGAATACATGCAAGTAACATGTTTGCATATAGTAAGATTATTTCCTCCTTCCCCTTCTCCGCCAAGCACCACAATTCACTAAATTACAGAAACATGGAGCTGGATCACGTATAAAACATTCATCACAGATGCCTACTGAATTCTAGGGAAGGGCTTTCACAGTCTGTGCTTAAACACCCTTAGAAGGTTTTTCTTTATCCTTATATCACTCAGTAAAAGAGAAACAAATGACTTCTCTCTTCAGATAACAACTGATCCGTGTCTTGTTTATCCCGGCTTTTTATACTTTGAAAGTCAGCTCTTCCCTCAGTATTTTCTTCCCAGGAAAAACAAATCCTGCAACTTTTCTCCTCATCAATCACTTAAAATCCATTTCCTCTATTTCTACCATTCTTCAAACATTTATCCTCATCCTTCTGGAAGCTCAGGCCACAGTATTTCAGCTGAGGTCTCCACAGCACCAGGTTGAGGAGAAAAGTTATTTCCCATGTCCATTTAGTCTCTCCGTCTCAGAACACCTCTTACTGGCGTTCAAAGTGCACAACACTGGCAGCACATTTTTGCTTACATTTTAACCTCTAAATGACCTATTATATTATAACCCTACAGAGAAAATACAAATGTTAAAAAGTGCAGTACGAAACTCATGGTAAAACTAAAACCCATGCTCATGTGAAGCTCCTCCCACATGCATTTAAAAAATATGCTACAGAAAAACATTTTACAGCTACCATTTGAAAACAAGAAGGATTAGTTGCAGAAAACATAAAAAGTACCCAGAAATTTCTTTCCAGCAGTAGAAGAATTAATTAGCTTATTTTAAAAATAGCATTTCCTTCATGTTACCATCTTGCTGTAAAGTTCAAAAGGCCTAACTCACTCTAAACCCTTCCTTAAAAGGAAATCCTTATAAAAAGCCATATAATGTAATTGTAATGCAATTATTACAGATTACACTATACTATGATGCAATCAGAAAGCTGGAGACTCAATGCCTTGTAAACAGGACTAAAGAATATAAATCTACTCTGTCCAAATACAAATGTAACATTGCAGATCTCCAGAATAAACAGATTTCATGTGCCTAAATCAATTTCTAGTTGGAAGGTCACAACAAAGCATTAGAAATTACAGTGAACACTTACTTTTAAGAAAAGGAATAAAATACAAACGTCACACCACAGGAATTTCCAAGCCTTCATTAAGTATGGAAGGAGCAGCCCAGAGCTAGTCTGAAGTGATTCTTAGTTTTTTTGGTCTCTCCACAGTTATGATTAATTCTTTCTCCCTCATTCCTCCCAACACCAAAACAACAACTCCATATTAATTTTCTAATAGCACTAACTACTACCAGCACCTCAATTTTTTTTCTTTCTAAATCCAGGGAGCCAATTGGACTGAGCTTCCAAACAAACACCACCAGGATCCATGGGCTAGTGGTACTCCCAGTCCTTGATCAAGTAAAGGATGCCAAGGACAGTTCCCTCCTAACAAGACCCTTAACTGGTTGGGCAAGAGCCATTTTGTCCAGCTTCAAAGAAAAGCATCTTCTGCTTCCATAGGCTAAGGGGAAGGTTGGTTATGCCACAATCAATCTCTTTTTGTTTAGTCCCATACTAAAATAATAGTGCTTTTTATTGTCTGCAGCGAACTTCACCCATCCCTTAACTTCACAAAATAAACTGTAGGTTAACACAGATTTCATAAAGTACGATTATGACTTGCTCTTCCATTAGTAGGAACATTTAGCTTTTAAAATAAGAACTTGGCAAAAAACAGACACTCAGCAACTGATTTTCCCATTTTCCTTTTTTAATTCTTCCTCGATGCATGGCAAGACATCACTAAACCTATAAAACAGACACACTGTCAGCTCTCAGTTATGTAAAGCAAAGGCACTGGGATAATTCTGATGAAGCTAAAATGCTAAAGATGAAACATGCAATGAGAGTATAATGGGGATAAGTCACTGATACAAACTGACTGAAGCAAAAACCAAGTTTGGCGCAAACAGCCAGTGAGGGCATAGTTAGTTGCCTCCGCATTCATACTGTGTCTCATCTTCAGTTCAACAGAAGATGTAACATCAGCAGAAAATTCAGGATTAGCAGTACACCAGCTCTCAGCAAGGAAAGGCCTCGGGGTTCTGAGGGGACCCTATCTCTCCATTCCACGCAATAGGTACACACTCCTTCGAGATCTGGTAAACACCTTCCCTCCTTACTTCCCAACTTCCTAGTTCGTCCCCAGAATAAATGACTTCTGAGTGTCTCCTGCCCATAGCTGCACTGGTGCACTCGTGTATTATCCACAGAAATGCAACCACCTGCCTACCTCTCTCCCGTACATAACAGATGCCTAGCAGACTGACTACTGAATCACGTGGCAATTGCTCTTAGAAACATGCTGTGGGTGGTCTTGGTTATGTTCAGGATGTCATAAAAACATGCTGGAACTGTCAAAACAAGTACCCTTCACTGAATTTGCTATTAAAATGGTAATTCATAGACGAAGTATTTGTGACAAAATTTTAGTTCCAAATTGCAATAAGGAGGAAAAAAAGGGCTCCTCATCAGAAAGCAACAATATTTTCCAGTCATTTTTGAAGATCTGCCTGGAGTAGAAGAACTGCAAGCCCTTTTTTCCCCACCTCCCTCAGTCCACAATCCTACATGAATAAGGGATTTACCTCTAGCCCCTTTAGCCAGGCATGCTTTATTTATAACCCTCTTACCGCTCCTACTTAATCTTTTCTTGGGACTACGCACAGAGCTACAGCAAGTCATGCAACTCACTAATCTCCACAAGGAATGCAGGAATAATAAGTAAATAAATAAGGATGGATTCAGGACAAGCCACGGCCACAAGGTATTTGTAGGAATTAAGACGCACCATCCTGTCTCCTACGAGCTGCTTTCACACAACGTCTGTTTTGGTAGGATTAGAGCTGGATAGTGGAGAACTACAGGTTATTTTTCCTTTGTTTTGGCCACTGGTGGGGTGTGGATTATTTTTTCTCCCCAAGTTGCAAAGCAGACGGAGAAATGGTAATATTAGAAACCTGACATTTTGCACTCATTGCCGCTTGCATAACCATATGGTTTTATATCAAATGGGATTCCTTTGATGATTATGATGATCTTCTGTTTTGCATGATTTTACTTAATTTTTCATATGCTCTCAAGACCTAGCATCATGCAAAACAGAAGAGCACCGTTCAAGTTCTATGGCACGCTTCATTTGTAACAAATTCTTAATATCTCCCTCTGTTCTGCTTACTTTTTTTTCAGAGTCACAAGGAAGTTTCATAGCCAACGCATATAAGTTTTAAAACATATGCCAGCTAAAGATAGTCATTTGATCTTTGAAACATTCTTTGCATGTAGCCATTGCACTTTCTCAGAAAAACCAACAGAACTTACCCTCATCTGTAGGGTTGAACCCACAGATATCACAGATACATCGAACCCACTTATTCATCTCCTCCTCGCTGTCTGCTACCAAATAGAAAACTCTGTCTATAGTGTTGATATCAAAAATATAACTGTTTTCAAACTCTTTTTTGTTGAACGTTAATCCAGCATCCACTTGTTGACACAAATTTAAGTCAATAATTCGGATAGGCTTCTTGGCATGGTCATTTTTGTAGTATTCCAATACATCTGGATCTCCCGTTAAACGGCCGCTGCGAAGCACAAACCATCTTCTCTTCCATGCCTGAAAATTGGAGAGAGAAAGAACAGAGAAAAATTAGAAGGAAGAAATCATACTTTAAGACTGTTAACTTCTGTGTATGGTTTCAATCTTTGTTTTTTAAGAAGGTGGCATATGATTAAATCACTGTTTACAAAATGAGAAAAGATAAATCCCGTAAAGGAAAAGCGGGGAGGGGGCGGCAGAGCAGGGACCAGGAAAGGGGAAAAAAAGGCACATACAAAAAAACTTCTGAAGGAAGGTAATATAGGCATGGGGAAGACAAAACATATCTTTAAGTGTTTCATAAGTGTCTTGTTTCCAATATCTGCTGCTTCAGGCTGATGCATTTGACTCTGAATTTTTCGCTGATACTCAACAATAGCGACCTGCATTTAAGGAACAGACAATGCTCACATCACTCACTCACCCCAGTATCACGGGAACTCTGCACTCAGAACCTCATATTTCTACAATAGTACTTCTTATAGAAAAAAAGCTACATTATTACTTTGGAAACCATTAGAGAGATGGGGATGACAAGAACGGCCAAACATTATAGCTCTACCACATTAAAAAAGAGTCTCTGTGGAAGGTACATCCACAGAAGTAATACATTTCACAATCTGATGCCGTGCTTGTTGCTTCTGCAGTTGCTTCCTGCAACTGCAGAGAGAAAGAGGCTGGTCTGGGAGATAAAGCACGACTAAACTGCCTCATCCTTCAACTAATCTTCAGCTGCCTTTCATTCCCGTGGGCCTCCATCACCTAGCATAATTCTGGCCAAAGATGCTAACTCCAAGCAAGAAACTAAAGTTTGTATACAACAAACATTCAAACGAGCACGACGATCTTGTTCTATGGAAGGACAAACACGCAACGAAATAAATTAAAAAAAAAACAAAAACAAAAACAAACAGGTGAGCAAGTTCTCCTTTTGACCAGCCCTTGTTGCATGCTAACCAAGGAAAGGAATCAGCAAGGATGGTTCCAGCAGAGGCCAAGACTTGTGATGTCCTTTACACACTGGGACGTAGCTTTGAAGAAAAGAGTTTCTTACTATTTGTTAGGAAAAGATTCAGACCCATTTCTTGAGGCACATGAGTGTTTCCATTTAATTTTTATGTATCTGTTGCCTTCAAACAAACTACTGGAGGAAGGACATGAAGGATGAAGAGCAAGAACTGCACTGCCATCTTCCAGCTCTGAACTAGCGCTGTCATCTTTGCACCAGAGACTCACAAACCCCTCATTGTCAAGTGAGCATGCCTTTTTTGGGTATCAAGCTTAGAAATCTATTATGAAATGAGAGTACAGAAAACAGGAGAAAGGAAAAAACGCCAGACAGCTTAATCAAGGCTAACGATCCATTCCGCAACTACCAAGCTTCTAAAAGTTACTTGATTTTAAGTTAATTTCTATGCTTTATAAACCAAGTATATTTATTGTAGTTGTGAATATGGCATCTGCCTTTAAATGCTGAACTGTGTGAATCAAGTCAAGGTCTCAAGCAACTATTTCCATGGTAGCAGTAAGCTTAACTGGGTGAACAGCGAAACACAGAAGCCTAAGAAGTAACAGATGAAACCCCTTCAATTTAGATTTGAAATGTGTTCATCTTCAAGTGGCACAGCTGGTAAGTATTGTGTAACAGAGACCCAAAACCAGTGGCAAAGTTTGTTTTGTTTCCTGTTTCCAAATCAAGTGACAAATTAGATGCTGGGATAACAGGAAACTTCAATATCAGAGTTTCTCTCTAGACAAGGTCGATCACAGATAACTGTTGTGAACCAAACTGCAAAACTCTGTTGCTTCAGAAACTAGCCTTATCTTTAACCTCAGCCTTCAGTCATTCAGATGAAGTTTTCAAAGCTGGAATCAGGAGGAAATAGATTAGAGATAGGAGAAGGACACGAGAAATTGAGAAGCACAATGCATTTTGTCTCATGATTTGTGTAACTAAAAAAAAAAACCACGAAACCAAACAAAACTGAAAAAGTCAACTCTGTATCAGCCAAGCATGCCTCTTCTAGAACGTTATTTCTAGAACTGTATGAAGGACTGAAAGATTCTGAGCAATCCCAACAATCTCTGTTGAACATTAATGAGTAAACAGTACTCTTAAAAATTCAGAAAAATCAATGGAATTTGCTTTCAGCCCTTTAGGCTACAAAACAGCAACTATAAAGTACTTAAAACACTGAATTTAGCCTACCAGCACCTGCTACTATTTTTGAAGAGTTTTCACATCATGCATATGTGAATGTTTATTTCAGTCATATAATGAGTCACACTCACTGAAACTGGCACAGATTATATTCAAAAACAAAAGCAATTCCATAAACTACACACTAATAAGGCAGATACAAAGGTTCTCTGGATTACAGTACAAAGCACAATTTAGCAGCAGAATAAAGCTTAAAGCTAGACAAGCGAACTGACATCAGCACCCTTGCTAATCATAGTACAAAAGCGCCTCTATATTTTGTCAAAGTGCAAAATGAGCCCACATAAATCACTCTTTGTTATTTGAAAATATCTGGGATTCTTAAAGCTTGATCTATTTTTAACATTTCAGTATTTGTCGTTGTAACGAAAGCTGTGTAGTGCCTCACTGAAGTACAGAATACTGTGCTGTATGTGTAAGGAAGAGAGTTTCTTCGGTAATGGCTTTCCAAAAAAATCTCTAAAAGAGAGGGTGCACATGTGCAAGTATGTATTTATGCACATTAAGTCTTTTTTTTCTTTTTACCCCTTTGGACATGCTTGTTTGAAAACTTTGCATTTTCTTTTACAGAGCATGTTACAGACCATTTCTCATAATTGCAAAAAAAAGGCAACTGGTTTAAGTCACAGGCAAATCCCAGGTGCTAATTATCTGTCACGTTGCTGCTGTTATCAGCTATACGTTACCAAACACTGGTTTTCTGGGCTAAAAGTCGACTGCATTAAAATTTGAGAAGTCGAAAAAATAGCCAGCGTGGAATTTAAACATTTTGTCCCGATATCAATATAATTCAATTCTTGGAAGATGTTTGAGCAAATCCAAGAAAAAGTGGGTTTTTCTATGTGTGAGATTTTTTTCATATATATAAAATATATGTCATTAATATAAATAGGGTTTGAAAAAATATATTCTACAAATTAACTACATCTAGTTACAAAACACTGCATGCAGATCAAATACCTAATTCAGAAGTAAAATTGTTCCTTTTAAAAGTGCAGTACGGCAAACGTCATGGGAATGAAGCTCAAAAGCCTGTGTAGGCTTTGTAAATTATTACAAAACAAGGTTTAACGAGGTTTGCTGCTTTTGTTTCACTCTAAGAAAGGCCTTGTGTGCCTCTCAGCTTGTTTTCTCCTTTGAGCTGCAAAGCGTATCAGCTGGCCTAACATAGGACATCACTATTCTTGCCAAACATTGTCCTGTTCGTATCATGAGACCATCGTATCATGAGACCATCATAACTATAGAAACAAGCTTGTTTGCTTGTTTTTGAGGTAGTCTAAAATGTGACAAGCTGCTCACCCACAGAGCACCAAATGATCAAAGGAATAGTGGAATTCTGTATTTTTCACACAGTATTTTGAGTAGGTTACAAAGCAAAAACAAATTCCTGCGATTAGTTTTTCCACTCGCATATATGCTAACTGCTGATTTACAAGCCAGTCACTCAGCTAAGAAATTGGCAGAAAGTATCATTTAGCAGTACTGGGGTTTGTTGTTTCGTTTGGGTTTTGTTTGGGTTTTTTGGGGGGTTTTTTTGGTTTTTTTTTGTTGTTGTTTGTTTGTTGTTTGGTTTTTTGTTTTAAAGACTGTAGCTAAACCTGTGTGCAGCACATGGGATTTACAAGGTAATCTCCTTACAAGAGGTATATCTGTTCAAGAAGTTGTAGCTACACATTTATGGATTATTTTTTTCCCCCTGTCATATACATTTGAGAGGTACCTCATTCAGCTGCTGGCTATAGTTGTAGGAAACATGTAGGAAACATGTAGGAAACAGGGGATGTATGTGTAAATGGAGAGGGAAAGGAAGAAAGAAGGGGCAGGAAAGAGCAGATTATTTATATTTAAAAGGGTTTCACCTTCCATTTGGATCCCTTCAAGCTGTCACTCAAGAGGCCAAAATAATTACATGAAATGTTTAAATAAAAGCTTAGAAATGTTAAACCAAGGCCAATTATTTCTGGTCAATGTTTTATACCATTTCCTCTCATATGGTAAAGTAACTCTGCTTAGTGATACACTAGTCAATTGTCCCTCTTTGGTTTGCTAAGTATTATTACCCATAACCCTCACATTATTTAAAGCTGATTTTCCTCATCTAGCACACTTATCAATTTTTTTTTTCTCTTGGGTAGCATCCAGTCAAAAACAGAAACCCCTCCAAAACTGTTGGGCACCAGCTAAGACAAAGAGGGTATAGTTTACATCCCACTCCGGTAATACTGCTAATAAATCTTTCCCCCAGGTATCAGCAGGAGACCTAGGAATAAAATTACAAATCTTAGACCTTCTTTCTCATCTCTCAAGCATGCAGACATTTGTGCTTACATTTTCATCTCCATACTCCACAGAGTACTTTAAAAGGGCAGTACTTGGCATTTTCCTTTCCCGGACAAGTCAACTAAGACTTGGAAGAAAAAAGTGACTTATGCAGGGGCACAGGGAAGGATCCGAAGGAACACTTGGTGTTTTACAAACACACGACACAACATTTCCTTGCTCCAAAAGAGCTTCGTAAGTAGAAGACATGCAGAGCATGAACCAGAGGAAGTAGGGTTTAAAAAAAAAAAAATTTAAAAATGGACAGCCCAAGGTCACTTCAGAATGCTCTTCTGGACATTTATTTAAGTCCTGAACCCACTGTTGAAGTCCTTTCACTTGTCTGCTGGGATCAAGATTTACTTTTCTTTATGCTTTTTTCTCCCGTCTATTTCATTTTTCCCTCTCCCTTTATTGTTTTTTCCAGTGCAAAGGTTAAACAGTGGAATTGCTACATGTCTTTGACAAACAAGAAGGAGGATCACAAACAGAAGTTGAGTATTTCCTCTCCTTTTCACCTCCACATCTCTAGTGTTCTGTTCATCGCAGGAGACAAACACACCTCTGGCACAGCTGCACTGACCCACGTGTTCAACCTGTGCTCTACAGCCCATGAGAACCTCAAGTGAAATACAAACAAGCGTCCCTTCACACTATGCTTCTTTTTAAATCCTATTTGCGGTAGGCATAGAGCAGTGACAACTGTCACTGATGAGCTTCATTCCACAAGGCACGTATTTGGGAGGACTGCCGGGAAGTAGCCAAAAGAGGTCACGTTAGGTAACGGTACTTCAAGTACAGAACTTAACTTCTTCTTACACTTGCTGCTCTTCCAGCTTGCAGAACTAAGTCCAACAGGGTGAAATTTCAAAAAATTCAGCTCAACAGATCACCAGAGAAATTCACACCTGTATATTTTTACATGGAAATAAATTAAGAAGTTTTTTTCAGGAAGCACATTCTGGAAATATCTTTAAACTGTTGGTTTTTTTTTTTCAAAAAGCCATATCATGAGCACCAGAACTGAAGAATATGTGACTACTAATTAATTCTGAAAGCCGATGTCATAACATAGTGGCAACAGCCATCCTCACCCCTAAAAATGAAATTACACTCTTTCTTTTTCTTTTCTTCTTTTTAATGTAAGACAGAACAACTAAACTGAGCACCAAAAAGCATGCTTAGTGTCTCAGTTCTAACAGCAGAAACTGTGTTTCCAAGGTTTGACAATAGCCCAAGCATACTACTTTTAGTAGTGCTAAATACTAAGAAGTGTAAACAGATTGCTGCAAAATAAACAAATTTGATACAAGGAAAACACTGAATACATTATGACTTTCTTTAAATACTTAAGACTTGTTTTCCAGGAAGCACCATCTTTTCTCACTGAGCAAAATAAGGAAAAAACAGTCTCAGTGGAAGTTTCCACTCTCCTGGCCATCATCCTGATCATCTGTTCCGAATACACACAAGGCCAAAATTTCCTGTTTTCAAACTATTGTCACCATTTTCTAGTCTTGTGCTGTCGATTCTAACTTTAGCTTGTTAAATAAACAAAAGAAAACACTGAAAATACAGCAGAACAATACTTCCACACACATCTACAGTGAGCACTGTTTCATAACTGATGTTTCAGCATGCAAATTACTCCCCCAGCGTTACACCGCTAATTAAAGCATTCAAAAAGGTGCAAAACACGATGTAGAAATCGTGGCACTAGCTGCTGCTTTATTTTGTGAATCTAAAACTAACTCAATATTTTCATAGTCTCTTTCATTTTGCATGGCGGTTCTTGTCTTTTTTTTTTTTCTTTTTTTTTTTTAAGGCCTTATGTCTAACGCTGGTGTAATTGTGCAGCCAGGTCTCTACCGTCTAATTCACATTAAACTGATCCTTACTAGGACTGGTAGCATCAGTCACTTCAATAAGTGCTTTTCTGCAGTATGTCAGAAATTTTCTAATGGCAAGCACAAATTTCTTTCTGCCATACTCCTGCACACCAGAGAATTGTCAACATCATCATCTCCTCACTGTAAAGAATTGATTCAGAGTGCTGCAGCAGAGCCAGGACCTGAGCCCTCATTTCAGTCTCCAAGCAGGACCAGTGACCAGATCATCCCTCTATCTTCCCACATCCCTTTACCAACTTCTTGTACCTATAAATACTCTGCCATTTCTGATCACTTGCAAACTCACCTTATCACTTCTTGTTGTTCTAATTCACACCTCCCACCCTGCATGGCTAAGACATAACTCCCTAACAGTCTTGCCAGCAACATGTTCCCTACCACAGATACTAGCTTTGCCATCTCCTCTCCCTGCTTTGTCAGCAACAAAACCACAAACACTTGTCATGTCATAAGGAAAAGTATACTCATTACAGGTCCTTTACCCACACATCTACATGGTCTTTGTTTTGCTGCCCTGCTTCTCAGAGCGTTTCCAAAATTTGCTCTTCTTCCTCTCTGATCACAAGCATGTTCTGATCGTCTTCCTCCCTAGCCTTTCCTGTACCTATCCTATTTTAAAAACTGCCAGGACAATCTTCCTTCTCTCATTCTGACCCCATCATTTTTTAAAGTTCTCCACTTGCTTTCTTTCAGTTTTGAGCCTCTTCCTATTTTTATGCTTTTTCTTCTTAAAGTCGAAGCACACACTTGACTGCCTCCCTCTTGCAAGTCATCTCCTATTGCTTTGCTCTATCACCAATACCAGATTTGGGTAATTTTTCCTTTTCTCTCACATCTCTCATCTTTCTTTAACTTCTGAAGGCTCCCCAAATCAATAAGCAAGGGCATGACATCTTCCTTTAGATTCCTCCTAAAGATCAGCCTTTTTGATAGTAGTCATAATCACTCAACCAAGTTACAACTTGACTTTCCACCAGATGGATTTATTTAAAAAGTAATGGGTTTGTGTATTCACCAGACAAAGCATTGTTCGTCGTTCGTTGGGGTTTTTTTGGTTGGTTTTTTTTTTAAGTTGCTTCACTCCTTTCATCAGCTCTTAATTAGAAGTCACTAGCCCACAAGTCTTAATCTAAGAAAGCAAAACATTCAGGGTAGGTTCTGCTCTTGTTTTTTTTAAGTGTCTTTAAGGTTCCTTCCAACCCAAACCATTCTACTACTCTGTGATTACTTATCACAAGGATTACTACAGTGCTGACAAGACTCCCTTAAGAGAACTCAGAGAAGACACCAGCTGTGCTATTTGACTGGAGTTCCACTATTGTGAGCTCATGGGTGTACACTGTGCAAAAGCTGCGTGAGAGCAATACAGAGAAAAACTTAAAAATGTAGGATTTATAAAGACATAATAAATCCAAAGCTGAAAGGTCAAGCCTACACTCCATTGATATCAAGAGCTGCTTTCTCACTAATGGCCAAGGATGAAATATTTCACCATATTTTTTGTCTACTCATTTCTTATTTCATAGTCATTCTGAAGTGGTGTTTACAAGGTGTGAAAAATGCCCATTTTCCAGATCATAAAACCTGTGGTTTTTTGTGATTATTTGTACACACTCAGAGTTTCGCCTTTTTCTTTTTCCTTCTTCCTTTTCTGTGTAGATATCCATCTTCACCATTTGTGAAAAACTTATACAGAAGGAAAAGCAAGACACGAGAACTATGTGGAAACATGCAACCCCTGACGCTGTTTTGGATCCTTTAAGGGACATTGCAGTTTCAACAAACATACAACACACGCTTCACTGCTTCATGTTTGGATCACTCAAGCATGCTCCTGCTGCATACGAAATAAGAGATTTACTTCCACAGATGACAGGCCAGGCATTCTGCACATCATCTCTTCAACAAAATATTCATAGGCTTAAACACTGTGTTTTGTACTCCCCATAAAAGAAAGGGGATTTGAGCTACAGAAGCAGCAGCTTCTCCAACTTCAATAGGGAAGGATGAATTAAGAGGGATGGTGCAAAGATAACCCATAATTTCTACTAATTGCTTCCCAACTAACTAGCCTGGTTTAAGCTACTAGTTGTGTGCATAAAGAAGCTCCTACACATCCATTAACACACGCAGAAAAGTCTCCAAAGGAAATTCCAGACAACGTTTCAAATAATCCCTACAAATTAAACTTAGGACACATTGACAATCCATCCCTATCCATTCCTTGTGAGAGCAACGCTGTACACCAGCTGACAATTTTGTAAATTAAGGATCTGTAGACCAAAGCAGAAGCCTCTTTTGTAAATGACTCAGCCACGATTACAGCAATGAAAGGACCAACACTTAATCAAGCCTCTTTACTCAGGCACAGTAAAGGGAAAGCTAAAGGAAATCTATTGTTCTGCCAAGGTGTTACAGGGAGAAGCAACACAGTACTTTTGAAATACTCTGAGGCATTGCAAGGAATTCCTTATTCTAGGAAAGGGGAAGAATTAGCAAGGGCACGCTCAGTGTTTACATTTTAGGACCCAAATTATTAGCGTTTCCATTACAAATCATCAGATCTGCAACATGCATGAACCACATGTGCAGATACGGCAGGAAGAGATGCTAAGAAAAGTAAAGGCTAAGGTAAAAATCAGCATTGTGTCCAATACATACATTCACACTTTTACCAAGTCAGCTCAGCAGAGGTTTTTCTGAATCAAACTGACCTAAAGAACTCCAGAGAAAAATTTGCTTCAAAACAAACAAGCACAAAGACAAAATTCTTTGCAAGACATTATGATATATAAATTGCTTTTACTAAGCTAATTAAATTTCTATTATAACATTTTTTTTTCCTGACACTACAAAATATACTTTTTAGATTCAAACAACTCACTGGTAGCAACAAAATAGTTAAGGAATTTAAAAACCAGCTACATCACCAGCTAATAACAAATTTAGCTACACACCAGCATACTGGAAAATTAAGATGCTTTGGTGCAATTACTTAGATTAGCTTACAAAATGCTCCTCTCACTCTCATAAACTCAGACAAAACAAGTTTTCTACTGTTTCCTAGGTTGCAACAGTACCCTCATGCCACATATTATTAGGATCAACACTTCCGCAGAATTTATCCACCACAACCAACTAATTTATCTTTTTTCTCCCCACCTCAGAGCAACCTTCTGAAGCAAGATTTGTTGTGAAGCCAAGTTCTTCAGATGGCATTGCCACAATTGCTTACCACGACGGCTGCGCTGCCCAGCCAGAGAAACCTGAGCACCAGGACCAAGCCCTGGCCAGGCAGCCTCTGCTCAGGCAACTCGCTGCAAGCCTCCCTGTTGACAAAACTGAAGTGCTCGGTGCTAGTGTTTTAACAGCTGAGACATTACAGATGGTTCTTCAATAACGATTTAAATATTAAGATAAACTAAGTGCTTTAGAGGGCTGTATTAACACACCTACGCATGCCCACGTCCGCCTGTAACGTCCTAAAGCGATACATCACAAGAGGTTCTACTTGCACTTTGTGGCATAAAACTTTTCTTTCTCTTTCTTTCTTTTTCTTTTTTTAATTACTGATATAACTGAATGAACAAGTAGAGGTTTAGCCTCATGCTTCAGAAACAGAATTTTCTGAGTGAACTTGTAAATCAAAACAAAAGCGACACCTCTTTTTGAATAAAACACAGTTTTCAAGCAAAAAGATAACATTCTTTAAGGAAGCCCCTTGTTTACTTACTCCAATTCATTCTCCATCTACCTAAGTTACAAAGCAGAAAAGTAAATGACATCAAAAACAGTTTGGTTTTTTTTTTAGTTTACCTCTTCAAGTCTTCAGAAAATTTAAGCAATGTCCTGGCCATTTCTGTAGTAGTGTCTACCCCAAAATAAGCAAAGCTTTCTTTTTCCTGCTGGCTTTCCACCTCGCTCTA
>VZZY01025204.1:24265-45820 GCA_013400335.1 Eurystomus gularis | reverse complement strand
CCTCGCTCTACACCACCCTATCCTCATAACCTTTGACCAACAGGAAGCAGACACAATGGACTGAAAATAACAGCAATTGTAAGATTTCGGATGATTTAATACATGAGGGGTGGGCTTAAGATATGAAAAACTTCCCTTGCTTTGGTTTTTCAACAGTTGCTTAAAACACGTTATCTACATAGACTTACAACATTTGTTGGAGATCCGAGGTTGAACAAGGCTAAAAACTGTGAAACACTATGAAGAACACAGAGGTACAAATTCTTGCATATGTTGAGATTCTGCATTTAAGTCACAGTCATTAGGTCATTATATACAATGACCTTAATTTTCCAACACTGTAAACAATAGGAGTACAAGTTTCTTCAGCATTACGGTCTTTCTTGTTGGTTTTGTTGTTTTGGAGGTTTTTTTATAAATTTGTCTATTTATCTCATCTTTTAGATCAGTAATAGGTATAACAACGTGTCTCAAAATAATGTGACATTCTGGTAAGAAATGTAACCAGGAGTCCATTTACACACTGCAGTTAAAGCTATTAAAAAAATGTGGCAATGGAAAGTCACAGAACAATTTGATAATATGGAAAGGACCTTTGCTAGTTCTAGGTAGCTAAGGCATACTTCGGGGTGTAGGACAAAGGAGTCTTCAGGTAAAAGCGCAAGTAATAACCCCATAGATATCTTCATTACCAGTAAAAAAATTCACGTGCTTTTAATTGTACTAACATCTTGGCATGAACACTTGAGGGTTACAGACTCCAAAGTCCAGACAGGCAATTAAAGCACTTCTTTTTATTAGTTCTAACGTTTTTCATCTTGCACCCCAAGTACCGGCTGATTATTATTTTGCAAACCCACAATCACATCCTGTCTCTGTCATCCTTCCCCAAAGCCCTCAGGTTCCTCCTTTGCGGTTACACCACAACACAGACAGGTCACAAAGATAAGAGCAGAATGAACTAACTCAGAGAGGGACTCACCCCTTGTATAAGAGCTATACTGTGTTTTCTGGAAAAAAAAAAAAAAAAAAAAGGAGAGGGGAAGAGTCAGTGTCATTTTCACACAGATCACTTTTCCGGAACACAAGACAAGCAAATGAAGAGTTCTTCCACAATTACAAAAGCTGATCATGTCCTCTGCCTTGTAAACACCAAGCAAAATTTCAGGCTAGGAGTATTCTAGTGGAACAGTTACACCTATGCCAAAATGCAAGATCATAATAATGTTCCAACATGATTTTGAGTAAGTTTGCTACCCCCTGCGCGCACTTGATCAAGCATTCCCTGCACCCCTGTTGCATAGTAGGTGCTGTTTGGTTTTAAAAGCATTGTAAAAATGGAATTACACTAGAAATACTCTTTTATTGGCAGGGGAAGCTCAGGCGCTGCATTTCTACAGGATAAGACTGGATCTAGCTTGTCAATGCAGCATTTCATTAAGGCCTGCAAGTGCTCAAAATAACTACAGAGAAGCCCCTCATGATATATTTTAGCACGGTATCCACAACAGCTTCCAAATAGAAGACACCCATATTGCACACGAGCACACTTTTCAGCATAGCAGAAGCCACCGCTGACAAGTTATAATAGTAGCTTAAAGCACAAATAGTTCAACAAAGAGAGTAAATACGAGGTTCTTTGCAAGCCTGCAGTTTTAAGAGTCCCTTGAAACCACTTTGTCTGCTAATAGGATCCTCCTTTTCCCTTCCCCCATTTTAAGACACAACCTGATGCCATCACACCAAGGAATAACAGAGAGAGGATATCCTGCCTAGGTTTTCCATTATACAGATCAAATCATCAATCCAGAGAGGTCTTTGCTTGCACATAAGATAAAAAGAAGATGCTTCCAACTGATAAACCCTGAGAGGAAGCAAGGTTGGCTCTATGACTATTTTTAAGTAGTTCGCATTCACACAATGGCCTAAAATTAATGGCCAACCTCCAGGGTCCATGAGGCTTTCATTCAAAAAAAACCCCAAACAATTAAGAAGGTAGCATATGGGATGGGAAGGACACATACAAAACAACTAGAAGGTGACAGATATAATCATGCCTCTTCCCAGACTCACCTTGTATTAAGTTTGCATGCTTAGTTTAAGTAAGTGAAAAGACAGAAAGCTTCATGTAATTTTATATAAGAAAGAAGCACATTCAACAATTGCTGGGAGAAATCTTACTTCACAGCTCTTGTCATTTTCACTAATACTCTTTTGCTGTAAATATCATACGACAATAAGTCAGTAAACACAGAAAAATAAGAATATCTTTATGTAGCTGGATCATGAAAGAAGGAATTTGTTCCTCAGGCCTAACATCCAAGGCCAGCTACCACAGCTGTGCTGCAGCTCCCAGCTGAACAGCTCTCTACATCTCACCACCTAACAGACAAAGGGCATTTAGTTTACCAAATGGCCAGTGTTTCACATTTATCTCAGTTAAAAGCATCCCACATCTAAGGCTTCATCTAAGCATGATGGGAAAAGTCACACGGTGCATCTGGACAGATGATTAATACAAACATCTTTGGTATCATCTAAGGATAAATAATTTAAATGGCATTAAATGCACAGAAAATGCAATTCTCACTCCAGGCATTTTGTTGGATAAACAACAAGATGAAGCAAGAAGCCCTTTAAGATCACCTTTGTAATCTAGGAAATGTCCAGAAACTTGAGACACTTTATCAGCATTTATGTCCACCTTCTTGTGCTAAGAAGGTTTTCTTCTAAGTATTTATCCTTCTGGAGGGTTGTTTTTTCTGTTGTTGATATTCTTTTCAATAACAGCATCCTTCCGATGAGTAACTTAAGAGAATCACAGAAAATAAAAACTGCCTAGAATTTCTGATCTCACCAAACTCTTCCCCTCCTCCTCTGTGCACTAGATAAAAAGTGAACAACAATTAGCCTGCTGTTTGCTCAGTACAGCGAGATTGCTCACGTCTTCATTTCTATCAGATCCCACTGCAGAATAGAGGAGAACATGAAAAACAGAAACAACAAAATCTATCATTAAACCACCAATACGGCTATGAGAACTTAAACCCCATCAGATGTTTATTATTTATTTTGTAGTTTTGAGCAGATTCAAGTGTTATAGTCCCTTTATCTTATCTGGCTTGCAAAGCACTTCATCTTCTTAAGCTTTGCTCTTTGATGTGAAAAGCAAGCACCGCATTACCCAACCACTTTTTACACCTTTTTGTGAGAGTTTCATAATTAGTTTCACTTACTATAAAAATGTGTAATTTTTAATTTACAGGCAGCAAAGGAACTCTAAAACTGGATGTCTTGTTACTTTATTTATTGGCTCTCTATACATCTAAACAGCATCTACTTTGTTTACAGACTGGAAGCTCTCACTACTGCCAGCACTTCAGGAACAATGTAACAGTGGAAAAGGGAAAACATGTTTTTCTACATCTTGTTTGTCATATAACAGAATTATAAGGTACACATGTACCAGTTTGAAAATATTTTTAATAGCTGGTAACCTCAAACAGACAAAACAACCTACCTCAGCAGGTACTCCGTCTGAACTCATGATTTAACCCTTTTCGTTCTGGAGCTGTATGAGTAATAGCAACTCCCAGGCTTGCTACAAAAGACTGTTTCAGTATACGTATCATAACGACACTGAAAAAGTGTAGTCTATTTCTAAAGATGACCATTTTGTTAATCCTTAAAATGGGAAGAGCTTTAGGGACACAAAGGGGCATGAAATCAGAAACAAGACTTAATACCTCGTACAAATTTTTCCAACGTCATTTATATGAACACAGTAGGATAGACAACTGATATAATTTGATTTTAAATACATACATATAAAATAATGATATGCCACTATAACAATATATCAAACTTCAAACAAACAAAAAAAGGAATCTTGTCATTTTCCCCACCACTTAGTGGCATCCAAAGCCCTTCCTCCCCTAAGGCATTCCGGTGCCACCTCTATTAGGTTGTGTGACAAGGACCCAGTTGTCTGTAGGGTACAGCAAGGTGACAGTGATGCTGCCAGCCAGGCCAGGGCTGCTCGTGCCAGGTCCTCACCAGCACTGTCAGCAGCCCTGACATGAGGGACCACAGTGTTCTGCTTCAAACAGGTGAGATTTGGCAGAGTGCACTTCCATGTCCAGCATCAGGTCTCTCACAGGTTTCCTAAGCTGTCACTTACCCTCAGTGCTAAAAAGATGTAAGGTGCATATTTTGAGGTCTCCAAGTGGACAACTCCCCTACTTCCACAGCCAAGTGTCTGCCCTCCCTCCCAGGCCTGAAAGGCTAACAAAAATACAGGAAAAAAATTTAAACAGCTGCTCTAAGCTATACTGAGCCGACCTTCACATTTGAACACACGGGTTGTGCCTCTGCTGCAAGCCTCTTCCTTCTAGAAAGCTGTGGAGCTGGGGCTGCTTACTCACCACATGAATCGTGACAGAAAAAGCGGTGAGACCAATAACAACAATGTCAAACCATAATTTTAGAATCCGCTGATGTAGAATGATTACATCTTCACTGCCACAGACGGCGAAGACAAGACACCTACTAACGTCACATTATTTGTACTGCTGCCGTCAGCTCCTATCAGGCAGGTGCCACTTCACTGAAGCTACTACATGATTTGAGAGCACTCGTTCTTCTTGATAGGCAGGGACGCCAAAGACTGAGCGATAGGGAAACAAATACACTCTCACTTTTGATAACAGCTTGACATGCCAGGAGGGCAGGAATGTCCATTTTTATTCCCCATTATAATTTTTTTTCAGAGAAAATAAAACAGATCTCAACAGATTGGGCAAGTCAACTCAGATTTTCTAAAGCAAAATGGTGAAGCATGGTGAAGGTCAGAAGATTTGGAAGATGAGACGATAAAGCGAGAGTGGTTAAATTTTAGTATCACTTCATTTTGGTTCAAAAACATGCCTTGCCTTTTCTTCCCCAGAAACTATAAACTCTAAAACATAAGACCCTCTGGCATGTTAAGAGTCTAACTACTGCTAGGACAGTAGTGGCACCTTAACCAAAATATGCTCATCAATCAATTTGTTATTCACTTTGTGACTAATAAATAAGGATAACCAGTGTTAATTGTGTGCTTTCCACCTCTCATAACTTTGCTCAAATACTGCAATAAAAGCATAGAGGACTAGTTTAATAGTCTGCTATGTATGTGTGTATATATATATAAAGAGATACATTTATCTCTACACACACCTCTATATGAATGTCCTCCCCACAGCAGCAGAGAGGTGAATTTCTACAACGTGTGCTTGAACTAGACATACAAATTAAACACCTTCTACCCGAGCGAGGTGATGACAGCACGTGATGCTGCTTGAAGCTAAACTTCTCTGAGCATTTAAAAGAGGTATCGCATCATACCGACAGAACTGATAAAATTCCTCACACAAATATAAGAGAACTTGCAGTGATTTTACCAGACACAACAGAAAGGAGCTGACAGGGTAGAGGAGCATATACAAATGAGGGCTTTCTCTGATTCACAATATTTAGATTGTTATTTCCAGCCCAGGTTAAACAAATTGGTGTTATGATACTATTGTTAGGCTAGATGTATAAACACACTCCTGCACTTTTGGAGGCAGGCCAGCCAGCTCTACAAACAGATTACAAAAGAAACAGCGAAGAGGTAGAACACAAGCTGCTGCTCGGGTTCACCCATCGGGCTGTTATGGAGAGGGAGCGGGAAGGAAGAAAACAGCGCACAACAACAGAGGAGCAAAATATGTTGTGAACACACTATTTTAAGAAGTGTAGAAGGTTTATGAAAGAAAAAAAAAGGGCTCACACTCCTCAACAAAATAGCTCCTCAACATGTCATACAGAGACAGCTACATCAAGCGGTTTCCATCAGCAAGCTTAACTCAAGGCAAAAGAAACAAAGAAACACTGGATGCAGACTTCTTTTAGTGAAAGGAAAATTAGTGCTCAAAATGCAAATCACCATCAGCACAATTTGACTCTAAAGAAAACTATTTGTTTTCTTCGTGAACAAAGAATAAGGACCAAATATACTTTATGGGTAGTCCAGATCTCCCATTTAGTCTCTGATAAGAAGGGCTCAGCCTTACCCCGCTCTCTTCCACAACGACACCAGCTCTTCATTCTACCCAATATTCTTCTAAAAAATTGCATTAATTTTTTTTTTCCTCATTTCAATCAAATGATAGATGTTTTGAGACAGTTTATTCACAGTTGTTTACCAGGGCATCCAATTTACACATACAGAGTTGAAAGCAAGTACGTATGAACCAAAAGCGATCATGGATTTTTCGGCTATTACAACCAGGCTATATAAGCAGAAAAACAGTTATAACTGAAGTAAGAAAGGCAGACTAACAAATACAATCCTGGCTTAGACTCCCAAGCTTACACTGTCTTTTTAGTGAACCTGAAGTCCTTTATCTGTTCTAACAGCCAACAGGGCTGAGATACCATCCCTGTGAGTCCATTTCCTAAGTGGACCCAGCATGCAGAAAGAAGAAAACCACATGAAGAAGCCAATGACTTACTCCCTTTGAAAAGGGCCTTTTGAGATTTCTCATTTATGATTTGTTCACCTCTGTTTACGGCAGATGCTCTGGAAAGAGTAAGCTGGGTTGCAGTCATACCAACAAAGGAAGTTCCTCTTTTCATAAGCAAAACACTTGCCTTGTTTCACTGGAAAGAGTCCATAATCTTAAACTCTGCTTGGAGGAATAGGTCCTTTGCTGGCAAAATACAGCTGTGTACTAAGGCCTTGCTTCGCCCATAAACTAAAAAGTAACTGCAAAGTAGAGCCATTAACTGAGTACTCTCAAACATCTTAGGCAACCTCACAACTTGACAAAGGTCTCCAAACAGGACATCTTGGCATACTTCAACTCAGCCAGCTCACCTGGAGAGCCAGTTGAAGTTGAAATGGAAAACATTTTCATACCTATATCTAATAGCTATTGCAACAGTCAGGTAATTCACTTCAGCCTACTATATAGAAATACTTGACCGCAAAAATAATGCTTTGTGAACAGTTTAAATGGGGGCAAAAGAACAAAAATAATAAACAAATTGTAATGCTTGCCAGTTCATTTATTTTCTTAAGTATTTACAATCTGATGAAACTCAGCTCCATTTTGCATATAAATTATTGCCAGCCTCTTATCTGCATATCACTGCTATCCAGTATAACCTTGAATTCTGTAATCAATCACATGAGATTATGTCTCCTATCATCAAGTTACGCTATTTTTACTAAACTAGGAAAATTAAACCTGAAAATTTGGTGTGTACTTGCTCTGCTGATCACATTTCACAGAATACTGTTGTCTATAATCCATTAGCAGCTTGCAGAAATTTACATTTTTTGGTCAAATACACATGAAAGAACACTCTCCTTGCAGTGTGCATATTTCCCCACTTCTTCATAGGCTGGAACAGGTGGTTGTTTTGCGATTTGGGTTAGGTTTTTGGGGTCAGTTTTGCTTTCTTTTTGCTGGGGTTTTTTTTGACTCTGGATCCTAAATGGCTTTTGACAAAGATCATTTCCTTGCAGAACTGCTGAATAAATAGGCAACATCTGACAACAGAGTTCAGAAGATATTATATTGCCAGGGTTCCCTGGCCAAAACAATAGAGTATCTGGGCTTTTGTCTCACTGGATGCGCACATATGCTTATTAATGTCATTTAGTACTTTCTCTAAGCAACAGAAATGGACCAACTGCTCACAACACGCAATGGCAGCTAGACATGTTTCTTGTTTGCAGGCATCCTCCCTGACAGACTAACTAGGCTATTCTTTTAACATAGGAAAATCCACATACAGCAACAGTAGTAACTGCCAGTCTCAGAATACTAGTCTTGACCTTCCAAATTCTGTTCTAGTAACCCTTGCATTATAAGTACTCTAATACGGGGGTCCCAGATTTAGAAACATCCGTTTTTCATTTTAGCTTGCTAGCAAAAAGAAAGGTCAAGGATACAACTAGTCAAGTATACCACTTTTCATTTGAAATGCAATGTTTTTCAGTGAGCTCCTTAAAACAAGCAGTGTATGACCAAGTAGGACAGGATTTTTATATAACACCAGCTGTAGTATGAGCATGTGCTGCCTGCCACACTATCTGTAAGCAGGACAGACGAGAGGATAAAGAGTGCCACTTTCACTACACCTCATCCTAGATCAAGACAAAGCTGACCTTCAGAAAAAAAAAACATGGTTACTTTATAAAAAACAGAACTGTCATATGCTCTGTGATATTCCCCTTTGTTGTAGGGACAGAGGAAATTATATAAAGCAGAAGCATATCCTTTTAACAAAAAGATTTTCACAAAACCAAGCTAGCACAAGCCTGACACTGACTTTAAAAGAAAATGACACTATCATCCAGAATCTTACTTTAAAACACAGGAAGATGGAACATCCTTCATCAGCCTCCAGCTGCTGCAACTTCTATCCAGGAGAAAAACCCAGCAAGATCTCCATTTCAGCATCACTCCAAGGAGAGCACTTCGCTTATTTAGCATCAGTTCCCAACAGCAATACAACTGAAAGCTCTGCAATCTGGTAGACTCAATGAAGGTTTTAATCATCTAATGAGATTACCTCATCCGTGTGTGGTTTCACAACGCAGTCTCAATGGTAGCCCATTATGCCAGTCCCCTGACATACAGTATCAATCATGCTAATCGGCTTATTCTGCTATCACTCCTGCAGCTAGATGACTGCCACACACAGAAACCAAACAGCGAAGAGTTTCTACCTCACAGGATAAAGAAATTGTGAACTAAGTACTGCCAAGACAGTACAGAAAACATTGCTAACTCTAATCCTAAAATTAACGTCACTTCCATCGAACAGGTAATGAGCCATGTTGCATTTTTAAATTTTTTGTATGATTGAGCATAGGATGTACATAAGTACAACATATAACAATTTACATGTTTACAGTTAATACATTTCACCTTGGAAAAATGATAAAGTTTCATAGAATATCAGTAGCTGCCCTTTCTGAAACACGAGCGTCCCCAGTTATCATCAAGTGGAGCCCACAAAGCACAGCACGCCGGCTGCTTTACTGTTACCGATATAAAAATGTTACAGTCATTACTGCCGTTCATTTACCAAAGCAAGAAGCATCCAACCTCAAAGTAACACAACTTATGTACAAATAAAACTTGTTCTTTTGGACAGATGAGGCTAATGAGAAAATCTCAACAGTAAAACTAAACTTAGTCTATATTTTGTTCTTTGGCTAGAAAAAACCCACGAGCATAAGCACAGATCACGTAGTTAATACGTTGCGCGCTTTTTGTTTTTCTTTCTTTCTTTTAAAGGCTAAACTTATTTAGACTTGACTAGGGACTCTGAAACAGGTCACCCCAACCCAAAACACCTTCTCTAGTGTATCCTTTTGCCATTAGCTGTTTTCAATAACGTGAGGAAAGGGAAGGGAAATCAATAAAGGAGACCAGATGAGTATACAAGGCTACAATCTTGTCCTGTTCAGGTTGGAAATTTACAGGACCACTTAAAACTTGACACAACCTATCGAAAGCAAAAATCTCAAAAGAAAAAACACAACCAAAAAGAGAGAAAACAAAAAAAACAGACACACAAAAAAAATATGCTGCAGCTTTAGGCCTTTAGAGCCTTGTAGCTGATTGTCAGCCCATTTTGCTGGACCTAGTATCGCCAAACTCTTCTGAAAGCATCTCAACCCACTGCCGGGATACTAATTTAAAATAGAAGAAAGGGAAAACCTGTATGGCAATCCCAGGAAAAAAGTATTTCGATGTTGTTATCCAAAATTAACTGCCTTGTAAGACACTGACTCAGTTGGCCCGGCTGAAGCCAGGATCTGACTCAGGACTTTTGCCTTGCCAAGCAATCCTTTTCTAAGGGAGCAGATACCAAAAGGTAACCTTCTGGCATTTGACATTCCAGAAAAAACACATCATATTTACAACAAACAAACAAACAAGAACTATCTACATTTTCTCCTCTGCTTTTCTACCAGCATATTCAATCCAAGCTCCTCAATAACTTCACATTTTTATAGGTTAGCATCTTTGCACATCCCAAGTAAAGGCAAATAGCTCTCCATGTCCAATAAAAAAAATAGAGACTTACAAATAATTTACCCCTGCTACACAAATACATAGTAACTGTCCAGAATAGAACATAAAACTGGGTCATGCTGATTCTCTTGCCCAGACTTGATTACTTTTGTATTGAGTAAATACTTGTGATTACTCAAAGTTCTAAACAAATGAAGGACAAGACTATGTTCAAGAGTAGTCAGCACGGATTTATGAAAGGAAAATCATGCCTGATCAACCTGATGAAATGACTGGCTTAGAGGATTACAGGTGAGCAGTGAATTTTAGTTACCTTGATTTCAGGAAGGCTTTTGGAACCGTCTCCTATGTCATCCTCATAGACAAAACCCAGTCAAATGTTGGCTAGATAAGGAGCTAGAAAGGTGGACTGAAGAGTGGCTGAACTTCCAGGCTCAGAGGCTTGTAATCAGCAGCATGAAGTCTAGGTGGAAGTCAGTTACTGGTGGAGTATCTCAGGCATCAACACTGGAGCTAATACTGTTGAGTTTCTTCACTAATGATGGGACAGAGTGCACCCTCAGGAAGTTTGCAGGTGATACAAACTGAGAGGAGCAATTGATATACCAGATGGCTATGCTGGCACTCAGAGGGACCTCAACAGGGTTGAAAAATGGGCCAATGAGAACTTCATGAGTTCAAAGAGAAATACAAAGTCCTACACCTGGGAGGAATAACATCGGACATTAGGGTAGGCTGGGGGCCGGCCATCTAGATGGAATCTTTGTAGGGAAGGCCATGTTAGACAAACTGACCATAAAAGCAATGTGCCCTCATGGCCAAGGTGGCACACAGCTTCCTGGGCTGAATTAGGCAGAGCATTGCTAGCACATCAAGAGGGCAATCCTTCCCCTCTACTCAGTCTGGTAAGACACATCTGGAGCTCTGGGTACAGTTCTAGGCTCTCTGCAAAACAGACATGGACATGCTGGAGAAGGTCCAGGAAAAGGCTAGAAGGAATTAGGGGGCTGGAACATCTTTCACATTAGAGTCTGAGAGAGCTGGGACTGTTTACCATAGAGAAGGAAAGGATGCATATATAAACCTGCTGGGTGGAAGTAAAGGCAATGGAGTCTGACTCTTAGCTGTGCCCAGTAAGGACAAGAAGCAATGAGCACAAACTGGAAGACAAGAAACTCCATTTAAACGTAAGTTTTCACTATTGTGAGGATAATCAAACACTGGAGCAGGCTGCCATTTTTGGAGGTGCTCAAAACCCAACTGGACATGGTCCTGAGCAACCTGCCATTGCTCTGTGCAAGGTAGTTGAAGGACATCTCCATAGGTCCGTTCCAATCTCAGTAATTCTGTGAATATATAGATAATCAAGCAACTGTAAAATATTGTATTTGTTGACTGTTTTGAAGCTTTATTTTTACCACAAACAAGCCACAGGACAGTTTGCATAAGCAAAGACCTTTGAATCCTATCCCATTTGAACACCATCTACTGAGCAAGAGCTTTCTGGAAACAGTAAAATTACTTACTGTTTACAAAGCAATTTTGAATGGTCTGTGAGACACGTCGAACGGAATACAACTGAAACAGCCAAACAGGTAGACATGCTACTACACAACCTGATCTCTCTCCATTTAGAGAGATTAAACTGTTAATTCAGTTCAACAAATGCATAAAATCACAACTCCAGAGGCATTGGCTCTTTCACTATGCTATCAAAATAACCACACTGATAAAAAGGAGACAGGAGAGACTGAGGAAAATGTATTTGACTTAGCTTCAAAAAGAAATAAGAATAGGAAAGAAATAAATCTCTAATAAAGTTTTACTCCATCTAAAGTATCAAATATTAACAATAAAAGCAGATTATTCTGCCACTAGCATAGCACTGAAATCTACCTAGAAAGAGCAACGCAGTCTCTGTAAGCATGGAACACTGGCAAGGCACAAGTATCTGTTGTTAAACTTCTGCAACCTTAATAGACCTAAATATTTAATTCCATCTCACCCAGCAATTTAATATTGTTTCCAAATTTGAACAATACTCCACCAGTCTGCTAACAGCCTTCTGAAACCAAGGTGTTCTCTCCCACCTCCCCCAAAGAAGTTTCTGCTGAAAAATACTTCAATGCTCCTCAGGGTCTCTCAGCCTTGCTACTGAAAGAATTCAACATGGGGGAGAGGACAGGGAAGGACACAGTCCTTAAACAGACCAATAATTACCTCATTTCACTCCTTTTCTCACATGCAGTCAGCTTATAACAGATATCCATGACAAAAAGTCATTAGCACAACCAGTTAAAACATGATTTAACTAAGACAATACTATAATGGGACATGTTAGGCAACCTAAAACTCTGAAATTCATTGGTTGGTCTATCTGTAATGACATTCCTGATGTTATTATGTTAGCTTCCATAAGGATCCAAAATGCTAATTAAATGAAAAGTCAAAAAACTTGCACTCTCAGTGTGGAAAAACATACCAAAAAGATCAGCTTCATACGAAGCTTGTTTTACCATGCACCCCAAGTTGCTTAATGCCTCTGTTTGATGTTCTATAAAATTGTCATTTAGATTAAAGCAATTGTAAGTCGAGGTAGGAGAGTCACATAAAGCCTAGGGAAGCTGCATTAGGATGCAAGAATTAATTTCTAATAGTAGAGTGCAGACTTTATTGGGTTTCTGTCACTCAATTATCAGTGGTACCATTATTTTCCCACAATCGGTTTTGTTATTCACAGCAGAAAGGCACACACTCTCAGACAAACACACTGTATCGCTGACGAAACCCAGTCTGAGCATCATGCAGATATCCAAGTACTCGTTCATCATGGTAAAACACCAGTGAATCATCAAGAGCACTCAGAGGATAAGAAAGGAAAAGAAAAATGTTGCCCTGGCAAAAAAAAAAAAAAAAAAAAAGTTTCTTGAACATACCGAGACATTATTCACCTTTCTGCTCATTTTTTTTGACGATTTGGAATGGAGGAAGAGCAGTAAGAATTTACTCGTGCAGATGACCTAACATGCAGAATAGACTAGGACTAAACTTAAGAAATACTCTTCTTTTTGATAGAAACTACGTAACAGATGCATGCAATTCCTGAATTTTCTTACTTTTATTGATCTCCTAGTTCCTAAAATACTTTTCCTGGTGCAAGGTATTCTGTAGGTAGGCTAAAATTGCACAAACATGTAAGGAGCCAGTGAAAAGAATGAAATACAGGAAGAAAATGATTGCAGCGTAAGACAAGCAGGAAATTGGGATCTGTGAGCTGCAGTTTAAAAATATTTTAAGGGAGTTTTCCAATTACTGCCATATATCAAGAAATTATCTCAAGCTTGGTATACAAGGCCATAATAGTGTTTGATGTCTGGCAAGTCATCTTGGGTCATAAAAACATGCTATTTCTGACATACTCCTTGTTGGTCAGAACCTACAGATTGCTCCACACTTCTAACCAAGGCTTTGCAATAGGCCCAAATGTTGAAAGAAGGTTTTAAGAAATATCTTCCCACCTGACAGTAATTTCTTTCTGACTCCATTATGATGAAGCAGAGTTGTGAAGCTGTACTGGAACTTACACCCACAGAAAACTTTAAAGATGAGAAAATGCTTCTGGAGATGGACATTTGACCACATTACGTACGGGACTGGGGTTGTTTGGGTGTTTTTGTTATTCTGCATATTTAAAAGAGTCTGTCCTGGGAAAGTGCAGGTGTTCCTTAGGCCAGCATGCTTTCAAACCTCACCTACAGGATTTACAATGGATATAGTTCAGAACCACAAACCTCAACATATATGCTGTATGGCACCGCCAAGACCACGTCTGTAAAAAGGCGTATCTCAGCCTGCCCTGGCAGTTCCTGTCTAGTGTACCGAAAAACCTACACGAAGAAGCACCAGACAAGACACACAGGTATATAGAGGCTGATAGACACGCTGTATTTGAACAGCTCAGAGCAAGGAAGCCTGATCACTTCCACTGATATTATTCCCCGACCAACTCTCAGACAGGCGAGCAGTGAACAACCATTATCAGGGGACAGACCATCTGAAGAGTAACAAGCTCCAGGGCGTTGTCTTGCTAATAGTCAAAATAAAAAGCTGGCCTAGACAAGTCTTCAGAGGCAGCAGAGCTTGAGCAGAATAAACCCTAGACCTAAGGTGTTGCCTATAAGCAACTTGCGATATCTCCTAATCGCCGCAGTGCAGATTCTGGTCGGAAAATAAAGGATAACATCTTTTTTGGACTCTGCCTCCTGCCCCTAATTTCTGTTACACATTATTACATACAGAGATATGGTATGCATACATCAGAAACAACATGATTTTACAATTATAAATTAGAGACATTTGGTAAGACAGTGATTTCAACCATTGTTCCAAGATTACCAAGTAGTCGTTCATTAACATATGAATTGAAACTACGTAAGATTTTTATGGTGCAAATATACAGCCAAAAAGCAAAACAGAGCAGTCACATTATTTTAACTTGATTAAATGTACATTTAAAACATTTCACAAAGTACAGCAGGTTTTGTGGAAGAGGGGGAAGTAAGTCAAGTGTATGCATGAAACAAGAGACGTGTATTGGTAAGCTGTTCCAGGTGCAAAGTATCATGGAAGAAACAGACCTGCAAAAAGAGGGAAAACCGATTAATCAGCCCCAAGAAAGGCATGATGAAATAGCATTAGCAAGCAGTAATACACCATGAGTATTTGTGCAAAATCCCTGCCTACACAGGACCAGCTTTGTGCCCTCTCCTGCTCTAGAGGGAGATGTGCTGCAGCACCCACCTTACCGCCTACTGAACATGCTTCTAGGGCTACAGTTTTCAGAGGCCATCTGTAGGAAAGCTCTTTGTATAGATTGCATATGGCTGTACCTTTGATGTTTTGTCTTCATGAGTCTGTCTTAAAAGGGAAAGCCAGTTCTATTTACTTGTGCTTGATCAGAGGCACCTCTTAAGATCATAAAGAAAACAACCCTTGCTCATCCTTCAAGAATCTCCTGACAGCTGGGCATGGGTGCACACACACTTGCAGACATGTATTTTGAAAGGAGAGGGAGAACAACAATTGACTTCCTGCAAGTGTAATGTCCTGTTGTTTTTCCGAGATGATCTAGAGGATTATCACAATCCCAGATGTTTACAAGGGGAAGGAGAAACTGCAGTAACATTGCACAGGATGAGACAGTTGACTGCCCATGCACATTACTCTAAAGGCAAATTCAACACTTCACTATTTCTAGAGGGGCTCTCTGTTCCAAATCCTGGAATTGCAAGCTATAGAATATTAACAAGCACATGTTTGAGTTTCCAGCCACTGGAAGCGTATGAGGCAGTGAACTTACACAAAGTATTTTTAGACTTCCTGCAATCAACTGTCCTGCCGGCATTGCTCAATATGACGCAGAATTTTCTGAATTATGCAGTTGTGCTAACATACACTCCAATTTTAAAGTTTCACTTCTGTGTTTTCCATAAAATAAGCACTGTCAAATACGCTCAGGCAAGAAGCTGAATCACAAGTGATTAAGGGTCATCTAAGCTAAACCATATTGTGTAAATGCTTATTAAATTATACTTATAAAAAGTAATTTGTTTTATCTACAGAAGATAATTGTGTAAACTGAACAAAACACTAGTAATGATTGGGTGTGTATAGAAAAAGAGGTGGCTAAATTCTGCACAGTAAGTTTTGACATTCCAGAGTCACACAAGCCTAAGGTTAGTCTTGCTCAGAGAAAATATACATCTGTAAAAGAAATTAAAGAAGAAAATGTTGCCTCTAGTTCACAGATCCTGCAAGACAGAATGGCTGAACTCTTTAAAAATTGTACTATTTCAGGGCATGGTTCAGAAAACATTAAACAGCTGAATTTGGAGAGGAGGGGAAGGATGAGGAGTGAGGAAACAGGGTGATGGTTTGTATCATCTAGGCATCTCAAACTATAACTTGATCCTGTCTTGGACACATCAGAGCACACATGACAAGCCAGACAGAAGTATTCCAATACAAGTGTTCTTGCACGAAATAACCATGGACAGAGTGATTACTGGAACAACCTAGTTATTCAGCAGAATTGAGTAACAAATCACTATTTAATGCAGCTACAGACTATACGCTATTATAATAAATACTGTCATTAACCATGATTATGCATTATCTCTAATGAAGAAGCTTCAAATGAAGGCGCTTGCAAATTAGCTATGTCCTACATCCCAGAGCCAACAAAGGAATCTTAGAAGTCTTCTGCCACCAATTTGCAAGGACGGATGAATAAGATCAGTCCAGTAAGATGCTGATGACACCTCTTTCATTAAGAAAACAAAAGATGCCATAAAGACACGGCACTGTGATTTTAAACTGTTACTGATGTGTTTCTTTTAGACTATGCTCTTGGGGTACTTTAGCACTGTGACTGTCATTTACAGAAGAAACTGATTGCTACTTTTGGCGACTGTCTCAATTCATCATCCCCTCATTACTACCATTATTATTAGAATACTAAGTCATAAAAAAAAAATTGATCACACTGTCCCAACTATTCAGAAGAAAATAAGCTTCACAGACCAAAGCTAACGTAATTTAGCTTTGGTTTGGTAACGCAGTTTACTTTGATTCAAGGCCCAGCTGAAATCACAATGCAAAAAAGTACTTAAGGAGTGAGTCTTCACAGTAGCATCCTGTTAGAAATAAATTAAAATTCTTCCTGAATAATGAAATAAAAATAATCTCCATTTCATGTTAATAAGGATGACTGTTTTACTCAGATAAAATGATAACAAAGAATTTAAATTAAGGAAACAGTTTCTGGGGGGTTGTCCTCTAAAAATGGTGAAGAGCTAATCCAAACAAATCAAAATTACACTGACTTGATTCAATGCTGCTGAGGCTTACTATGGTATATGTTAGTGACAGTAGACTGTCCTATTCCTTTTTTCACAGTTAGAACCTTGGCCTTGATAAAACCAAGAATAGTTCAAGGAGTTAAACTGAGCCACATACAAAGTTGGGGATCCTCTTTTTAGTAAGCATGCACAGAAAGTGTTCCTTGTTATGATAAAAAGGGGTTGGATTAACTGTGTAAATAAAAACTCAAACAGCAAAACCCTGTTTTTTTAGAACCCCTCTCCCCTTCTGCACAGCACAATCAGCAGCTCCACAAATGGATTATCCAAAAAGATGCTTTACTAATTTGATCAAGTTTCGCACATTCAGTAAAGTGTAGATGGCACTTCACTGGGCAACACATATGCAAAAACATTCAAGCAAATGTTTTAAACACCATTCTTTTCCTTTTGCATCACATGCAAGGAATTTTCCTGAAATATCCTCTGAATGCAAGACTATTCTTACTATCACCTTCACGTCCAAAAGGAGAGATCTTAACCACATCTGTGAATTCCAAAATTTTGGTTATGGGCTAGTGCTTTGACAGCAAACGTGGTCCATTTTTAGACATGCAGCAGTCCCCCACAAACAGCAGAAGCCCCAAGTCAAAACTAAGCTCTGAGATTTTCAGAAAGAGAAAAAAGAAAAAAAAAAAAAGAAAAAGAAAAAAATCACCACGCAAAATTCCAGCTGCCATATTGGCTTTGGGTTTGCACACAACGAATATCGACAGTGACAAGAAAAGGTGGCACAGAATCCAACCTGTAACAGCTCTTGCATTTGAACAGATACTTCTCAGCTGTCATGGTATCAGCCAATCGACTCACTTGAAGCACTAGGAAACACACATCTATCTTATTTACTAGGGATGCATTAGAAAAGACAGAACCCATCTTGTCATTGTAATGCTGTTAATGTGGAATAAAACCAAGTTTGCAGATCAAACAACTGAAAGGAGTCAATACGAGGAGAAAGCCTTAATTCCTGAAGAAAAAGCACCAACTCCTCTCATGCATCATGCTTTCTTGGTCTTTAGATCATGAAAGAATGAGAATAAATACCTTAATAGGAATTATGTGAGTGTTTTAACAGGAAATTATAACCTGAGAGCTACAAATAATGAATCTAAAAATTATGGATAAGAACAGAGCATAAACGAAAATTTTTGTTGATGACAAATCCATACTGGGGTGAAGCAATGAGGTTGGTATTTATGCCAAGAGTATGTAGACTACTTGTAACTAGCACAAGGGATACTCCTGGCACTCCAAAGGACAATTACTTTAAATAAATAAATAAATAAATATATACACACACATGCTCACAAAAATATTTAAAACCACAAGAGAGCTCCAACACTCAAGTTTTATGCTATCTGGTCTGACAGATTGAAAAGGTGAAATGTCTTGCCACGTCCCCAGTTCCCTCTGCTTTAACATTTAATACTCTATTTCTTTTTATTAAGCATACAGAAAGACTAAGTAACACTGAAATAAGTGACTGGAAACTATTTCACTTCTCTTTACAGATATCCCCATTTTCTACTACTATCAGACCCTGACACTTGAGTAAGAAAGACTAATTATATTTCATATGGGCTGTTATAGAGACCTGCTACTCAGCACATACTTTTCAAATTATTCTCCTGTGCTTTTATCTGATAGTTAAATGCAGCCAGAGGAAAGTGTTTGTTCAAGCCTTATACAAAAAAAAAGGCAGTTACAGGTAAAAACTGCATGGATAAGATACTACTTGATTTGTGTAAATTTCTATGTCTCAGATCCCAGTCTTACCAGCAAGCATCCAAAAGTCTACAGTTAAAAACAAACAAACAAACAAAACTCACAACCAAGTCCCACACAACCTTTCACATGAGTATTACAGCTGCGTAATTTGTTGGGTGAATTTGAAGGCATAGTCAAAGTTCCTCCTTTTAAGCAAAGTTAGCACAATTACACTATTTCTGCTTTTAGGAGTAACGGTTAAGTTTATTTTCAGTATGAGAACACCACTACCTGGGACATGACAGCAGCCAAGGTTACTTTTACCTTTCCTCACTTATGGAGTGAGCACCAAGTATCTCTGGACAATCCTTTCCCACAGGTGCTGCGTGAGGGGAAACAAAAAGTCTGTTCTTCTCAAGGAAAGTGACAAAGTGTGCAGGACATCTCCAAAATACGCCTTCCTTCTTTTCTTTTTGCCTGTTATAGGGTTTTTCTTAAAAGCATGGAGTGAGTCACTTGCCAGATACATCTACCTGATGTATCTGAAGAAACAGGGAAGAAACAAGATGTTTTGCAACAGCCTTGGTAAGCTAGTAGTACACAGATTTAAACACAAACATGAATTACTACAGTATCACAGAAGTTTTAAGAGCTTACTTTAATAGCAAAGACTAAATTTCAATTGTTCATGAGGCTTTTTCAGATAGCTATGAGAATCTATATGGCTAGCAAACCCTCAACAGGATTTTTTTTCCCTCCAAGCTACATGTTCTAAGGAAGCATAACCTTTCAGGGGTTTTTTGTTAGCTTTCTGTGGAATTTTCCCTTTTGTTATTATAGCTCTTGAGGAGAGCTCATAAAAAAGGATTATGAGGAACGGCTTTCTCTACAAGTTGACCAACACTGTTTAAAGGAAAAGCATATTAAACACCGTAGAAAATCCTGTTAGTGTTTCACCACACATTTAAAGTCTCTTTACATCCCAGTAAAAAGTCAGAGAGAAATACCAAGTTCTAGGCTTGTGAAATTGATCGAATGACACAAAAACCCTGTCAAGATGACTTTGGTTTTCACGTGTTTTTTTCACCAGTTCAGTAACCTCTACAATATTTTAGATAAAAAGCTTGACTGCAAAAGCTTGACTTTTCCCAAAAATAAAGCTAAATCTAGAAACTTTCAAGACAAACTGAGTTGCTACTTCTATTTACTGTACCAGTAGCAACGATGTGCAAAGGAACTCCTGCCACAATTTTTGAAAACATTGGCTTGTATGATATGCTTATAGCTGCACACCTGCCCTTTTGTTACACAGGGATAGCCTACTGACCTTAAACGCCAAGTCTGTCGAACGAGACTTTCATCAATGAAAAGCAGTTGCTTAATGACTTAATGGAGACAGACCATTAGCTTACAAAACAGCGTCAGTTTGTCTACCCATAAAGAAAGTAGAATTATCCCAGTGGGACAGAAAGGGAGGCTAGTAAGGCAAAGAAAGGAAACGTCAAGCATATGAGGAGGATTTGGATACGCCGAATACGGCAGGACAGAAAGACAAGACATACCTTTCCCTCGGTGCTGGCCCTCTCTCTATCTCTGACTCACATCACCGCCCCGCGCGTTTTGAGTGGTCTTCGCAGAAGCTGCACATAGAGCACAGGCTGGCCCCCAGCCAACCGAGTGACTTCAACTGCTCCATATTAATACGGCCACAGAAGCGATAGGCAGGGGACAGCGAGAGAAAATGGAGGGGGTTGCACCCTTTGCTCAGCCCCCGTCAGCTGCCAAGAGGCAGCTGAGCAAGAAACCCGCTCACTCACGCAGAACCTGCACTGGAGCATTAATTGATACCAGCACCTGCTGTGCCACCTAACACAGACCTCAGTTTGGTTCAAAACAAAAACCAGACAGACAGACATCCCCCCCTCCCTGCTGGGTAGCTGTCACTGCTCAAACATCAAGGTATTTAAAGGCCACCCAGACCCAGCCTCTTCATCCTCACTACAGTAGGCACATCAAGGTGCACCAGCCACATGATCGAGCACCTCGTGTGGACATTTGACAAGCAGAATCTCTTAATGGTAAAGGGTAAGATTAAAGAGCTGGATTTTAAAAAGGCCTTGAAAGTTTCTAAGAGTGATAAAATGCACTGAATTCCTGCAATAAATTATCTTGCACATTCTGAGCTATTTCCTGATACACGAGCTGTTCAGTCAAAAACTTAAAGGTCAAATTTGCATCGATAGCCTCGCCAAGAAGTTTTCTACAGAGAAAAGAGGGGAGGAGGAAAGACCAGAGAAGCAGACACGACAGTAAGAACCTAGTATCTGTATTTCACATAAGATAAAGTCCCATGCAGTATAGGATCAGCCTGAAGGGGTGAGCTGTCTTGTTTTAACTGATACTTTCTTTTAAGTCTTTCTAATTAGTGTTATTTATTCTTTTCTCCAGTGTTACTTGGAAAGTCTTCTTTCCTTAAAAAGAGGGGAGAGGCATTACTGACTGTCTCAGTTTTAATCCTTCCTCACACTCCCACATCGATAACTTTTTTTTCCCCCCTTAAGGACACTTCACAAGTACTTCATGTCAGAATTTTTTTTTTTCCCCCAGTATATATAAAAAACAGCTACTCGCCATTTTTAACTCATTCAAGCTGCAGCCAGGCATCTTGCCACAGAAGTTGAAAACTAGGCACATTGCTGTTGAAAGTTCTCTGAATGCTTAAGTTATAATAGCACACTTAAGCAAGCAAATACAGAAAGTGCAAAACAATTTCTCATCTATGTCACTGGCAGGTTTTTGATGAGTCCACATGGGAGGTTTTTGTTGTTGTTCTGTTTTTTTTTTTT
>VZZY01025204.1:0-24252 GCA_013400335.1 Eurystomus gularis | reverse complement strand
AGGTGTGGGGGGGAGGGTTGGGTTTTTGTTTTTACACTTCCTGTTAATGAAGGAGAAATGGAAGCACCTGTATCTCTCAGGACCAGCACATACCAATAAGAAAACAGAACAACAAAAAACATCATACTCAAACCTGTCTAGTTCACAATTAATCAACAATGCATGACATTAAAAGGTTCCACATTCATCCAGCTGGTATTTTACTGACATTATATTCATACTCAAGTTGATATCCTGCCACACTCAGATGGGGGAGAAAAAAAGCACAGCCATATGCATGCCTTATTTTCGCACCTCACACTGTCAATAAAGCCTTCCAAGAACAAAACACTCAAAAAGGAAAACCCTCTCTCTTAATGCAACCTGGCACTGATTTGCAAAGTAAACAGAACGGCATTTAAAGCTGTTACAGCTTAGTACTAGTTTTGCAGTGATCAAACCATAATGAGTCATGCACAACTAATACCCAAGAAGAAAGACTTCTCAGCAGCTTCCAGGCTGCTCCTCTGTCCCCCTCAGCTTCTCCACCTGAGAAAAGCTCCAAGGTAATGCACCCAGCATCACTTAGGCCTGTCATACACCACTGCAACTGTGCTGCCTGGTACAGAAGCTGCAGAGAGCCATAACTCCGTTCAGCCCTTCCCTCCCCACTGCAGAAGCAGGAAAAGACCAAGAACCCAGCACTTTTCCCCCAGCTTGCTTCAGCTTTCTCCTGTAAGGTCACCATTTACCCCTGGGACACAGACTTAGCCCTGCAAAAAAAAAAAAATATCCCCGTTACCATCAGGATCAGGTGCTGTGATCCACTAGAAAGTATTACTGAAATTCCCCAGGAGAACAGATTCAGCTCAGCTGACAGCAACTTCAGGGCTGAATGACATATTAAAAAGCAATCAAGCTGATTACATTATGCATCAAAACACAGTTAAGTGGTACAGTTTTGCTGCAACGTTAAAAGAACATCTGATCTTCCTTTGAAGAAACATGGTTTAATTGTCAAGATACAGGCAAGGAAAAAAAAAAGATTAAAAATGCAATGGAAGAGACAGTTTTTCTTCAGTAGTTTCTGCATTATAACACTAAGGCTTCCCACGCCAAGTGAATGACATTTGGAAGCAAACAGTGAATTTAGTGACCTTGCCTTGGGCAGATGGAAGATACTGCAACATAACAAAGTTCTCCTATTGCTTTTGGGGTTTTTTTTTGTTTGTTTTCTTGGGCGCAAGTTATTCCTGCCACTCCCTTCTCACCAGGTGGAGATTCACTTCTAAAGCTCCCAGTAAACCACCTCTCCCCTCAAAGCACAGCCTTTCTGCTGTTGCAGGCCAGCTCCAAGTTTCTATACTCAGAGCCCAAAATATGAACAAAAGCTTCTGTCTGAAGGAGAAACATTCATCAAGTCAAGAGAAGAGGAATCCAGCATAGATAAGCAACAGCAGAGAAAGAAGTCCGTCTGCGTATCTTGTTCTACAAAAACCATTTTTTCTTAAAATGTCATTCAACAAGACAGTAAAGAGCTCCATTGTGGATGTGCTACATTTCTGCTCCAGACAAAAAACACATACACACATATTTTCCCATGGCAACTACAAACTCTGGGTGGAGACAGACTTGTAGAAGAACGGCTTTGCTCCAGAAAAAGGAAGCAAAGCTTATGAAGAACGGGTACTGGCAGAACTTCACCTGCCTTTCCAAATGCAAAGGCTGCACTAGACCCAAATAACAAATTTTTGAGCCCTGGTAAGCAGCCACCAATAAGATGTCCTGAGTTCCTCAGCAACAGTGACAATACCCACAACATGCTGTGGAAGATCTCAGACAGCTCTTGCTTATCCAACTTGACAATATAGTTTAGTGATTTCAAATGGGAGCTCATCTGTTATTTTTAATTGAAGAGTTTCCACTTCAAGCTTCCTCCAAGTTTTGGATACTTGACTAAGGGAGACATCATCAGTTTAAGTCAAAACAGCTGCAGAGAGTGAGAGACGTAATCATTACAAGTTCATACACACTTCTGCATACCTTCGCATTAGTACTTTTAACTTGGTATGGCTTTTTCTTTGAAGGCCCAGAGAAACTTAGAGTAGTATTGTGAATGTCAAATTTATGCTTGGATTGAATACAGGGTAGAGATTAATTAGGAATACAGAAGTATGCTTTCTTGGACCACCACCAAGTCTATCAGGGAACCTCACAAAGCTGCAGAACCGTACTTCCGAGGCTCCGCTATTGTAGCCCAGGGGACAACTGAAGTGGTCATTGGGTGGTTTGCAGCCATGACATTTGGACCAGCAAGCACTCAGCAGCCCACACTCTACTGTTACAGCTATTTAGCCTGTTTTTAACCCAAAGGAGCTTCACTGATTTCTCTTATGAAGTGGGATGCCACAAGGCAACTGCCAAGACTAAGGCACTCTCATAAGCATTGCAGTTCCAAAATGCAGAACTCCATGGACAGCCAAGAAGATACAACAGAAATGAAACCTATTGAACAATTATTGCAAGACTTTCCTCCCGACATACAATTATCAGCCTGTGAGTCCTATACACAGCCTTGCATCACATCTTTGGAATAAGACATGAAAAAGTAATTTTCCAAGGGAAAAAATAAAAGATTATGTCCCACAAAACTCTCTGCAGGCAGCAGAGGAATGGATGTCTCCTCTTCCTACACAGCAAGAAAACACTACCAAAGCAGCAGTTAAGTCAGCCAGCATGCCAACAGGAAAGGTTTCACATTTCAGCATTGAAAAAAAAGAAAAAAAAAGGCCCAAAACCAACCGAACACAACAAAAAAGGAAATTCTGCTTCCATGCATCAGGCCTGAGCAGGAATATTCACTAACGAAAGCTTCTGAGTCAAGTAATAACTTCAACAGAAAAGTTCTTCCAAGTTAGTTTTTCAGTTATTCAGTTAGAAGTCTTTGCATTTTATATCACGATCCAACTAATGAAATTCTTTCCAAAACCCCACCCTTTCCTTCATGCCAAAAGTTCACAAATTTGAAATTCTAGCCCCATCCTGGATTAAGAATTCACTGCTCTGTCACCAAGTCGTATTTCGCAACCAGCCTTTAATGTACTTATAGCAAGAACCATCTATAAAATCCTAAGCTGCCAAGACCTGTTCCGATGCTCCCACTCTCACTCAAGACTCCAGCGCAGCCTGAAGGCAGAGAAACAGGAAAGGGCATCTCTGCCTGGAGTCCAGGTATTTTTTCTGCAATGGCTACCAAAGTATCTTTATTGATTTAAATGGAAAGATTCACAACATGTCAGTAACTCTGAAGTGGAATCAATAAAGTTATTTGTCTCATTTCATTCTTCCCTCATGAATTAAGGAAAAGGAACAACTATTAATCAGAGATCAGTCCAGCAGTATACTACTGCAAGATGCTGCAGATCATGTAGCTATTGGTGCATGCACTGACGATAATAAATGAAGCAATCCTCCAGAGCATACCACTCATGGTTATAAAAAAAAAAAACAAACATAGTTTTTCTACTCTAAGCGCACTAGTGTCTATAATGTTCTTAATTACTTAGATTTTATTCCTGAAAATAGTTCTGAGAAGGCTTGTCAAAAGCAAGATTGATTCCTGAACATGAGAAGAGAAAGCTGTAGGCAATCTGAAATGTAAAGACTAACAAAAAACATTTGTTTTTAGCATTTGTAATTCTTTTTTATATGATAGTATGCAATTCCAAGACGAAAAATTTTACATAGCAAAGCTATCTGGAAGCAAAGCTCTTAGGAAATAACATGACAAAGGAAGTGTATTTATAGGTCTGCAAACGGGAGGAAAAAAAATAAATAAAAAATCACTGAAGCAGCTGCATGGTTCTTGCACAGCAGACAAAAAAAAAAAAAAAAGGGGGGCAGGAAAAGGCAGATAGGGAAGAAAGTAAAGTAGTTGAAAACAAAGGCTCCAGTACTTATTCCTGTCTCAGGTTATCCTGAAAGTGGTGGGGTTTTTGGTTTGGTAAGGTTTTTTCTATTATTTAAAACTTTGCTTTTTTTTTTCTTACCTGATCCAGTTTTCATAAGTGCCTTTCCCAGTTTTCATAATTAAACCCATTAAATAAATAATTATACGGCTATGACGCATGTTGCTATGGCAAGGATTGCGATAGCAAAGATTCAAGCTTTTATGACTTCACTACAAGGTCACACAGAAGCCTGTGAACAAGAAAAATGTGTGGCAAAAAAAGGTTACTTCCATTAACATCAACTGCAAGGAACGACACCGAGATGAAGTATGCCTCCACACTCTGGAAAGTGTTCTGAAGCACCAGTGTTTCATTTTTCACTCCAGTCTCTGTAACAAGTCACAGAAGGAAGAAAAATGTGACAACTGACGATCTCATCCTGCTGGTTTTGTGTGAAAGGTGTGTTAGCACAGCCCTCAAAGACTGCACAAGGCCCCAGGGCCACATACATTTATTTGCCCGCTAACCCAGTTGAACGCTCTTTTGCCTTTCAAAGTATCCATAAAAATACTACAAGACTGATCTTTAAAGAGCGTGCATTCCTTGCCGGCTACCTTTAAAGTGGTGTTAAAGGAAGATAAACACGAAAGCCTGCCTTCCCGTAGGAACATGGGCACCTTCCACACCCACCATTCCCACCAGCAAAGTGCAAGTCCAGCCCAGGCAGGAGAAGCACGACAAGGTGCACAAACAGATTGGTGACGCCAGCCCAAAGCAGGTGGGCAGGGACACCTGAGGGGCTCCAGACAGTTGGCTGCACTCAGTAGCTGTGTGGTGGTCCCCTCAGAAGATGACAACCAGGGTAAGACCAGGCCTCGTTGAGGCATTAGCAGGGGAGAGAGGGAGGAGCAGGGAGCAGCCTTCAGCCCTACACTGGACAGGGTTTAGGAAGAAGAAAACCTGCCTTCAGATTACCAACTGAATTTCCTCCCAGAATGGTTAGAAACCCCTGTGCTTGACCATCACTGAAGGCCACGACTTATATGATGAGAAAGAAGCTGCCCGTTGGCCAGCAGCTATTCACAGCACGGTGCTGCTGGCCTGGCATCAGCCCATGGGGCGACAAGCGCTGTCACACCTCACAGATGCACAAACGCCAGTTTCAAATGAAAAGCATAACAAAGCTAAAGTGAGGTGCCTCTAACTTGTTACTATTTTTACCCGTAAATCTTGCCCTAAAAATATTTGCGTGGGGGAGAAGGAAAAAAAAGAAGAATTTAGTGGGGTGTCAACCAAAAACTTCTAATCAAATACATACATATATTTGAAGGCAAATAAACCGCTTTGATGCTGCTCCATGGTGAAGTCTACAACTTAGCATAGAGGACGAGGCAAATAGACTTTCACATTAAGAGAAGAGGTGGGAGATTCAAAATTAGAGATGAAGAAAGCACACACTTGGACTGAACTTTCAAAACAAGTTATTCCAGTTTAACATTTTTCTTCCTGAACTGACGTAGCATAAGTAAGAACCAATGAACTAATGAAATGCAAAGCCTATCCCGAAGCATGAAAGTATTATAATTGTGCTGTGCTTTGCTAATTTTAGAAGACGAAGAAGAATGACTATACTATAATAAGTCAAATGTAAATATACAAGGCCATCCAATCGCCCATAGTGCATTTAGCCCACATTATTCAATTCTTCTCTGCGTCCTCTCAATTTAAGGCACTAAATGCAGCAAAGAATTCAACTATGATGTCCAGCTTGCTAGATAAACAAACCTATTCTGCTCCAGAGAAAAGTTTACCAGTCACAACCTTCTTTACTTCAAGGCTGAACTTCTGCATGTAGCTTTCTCCACCCAAGACATACAGAAACGTCAGACGGTGCAATAAAGAAGTCTTCATATAAAGAAGCCTAGCATCTTCACAGTGCTCTAAGCCCCTCGCTGGCTCCCACCACCACCCCTGGATTGCAGGGAAAAGCCCAATTTTCGTCACTATGGTACCCACACACTGGGAAAACATCAGTGTAGTCTGAAGACTGTGGTTTCTTACATGAAACTCAAAACAACTGGCCTGAAAATGGAAATAATGAAAAAAAAAACCAAACTACTGCAAAGTTTCAAACAAGAGAACATGCTTCTTTCTAGCCACTGCTTCCAGATAAAAATGAGTACAGGCCGTGGCCTCCTGTTATAAAAGCTTGTGTTTTGCAAAATTGAGATACAAGCTACAAGATAAGCTATACACCAGTATAAGCTTAATATCTCTGCTTTATTTACCTTGAAAAAAAACTCTGGACAATCTACCCTAAGCAAACCATGACATGCACATTAGAAAGGCCAACAAAACAGGAAAAAAAGTGAGGAAACCCCAAGATTATGAAGCTACGTTTCCTTCCAGCCTTTTGGGAGAGTGGGGGAACAAAAAGAAAAAAAAATGGGGAAATATTTTGTTTCAGTGGAGCTACACTTTTAGTCTCATGAAGAAATTTTATGTTAAAATACCATTTTTTTTTACTGTGACAACAGTTAAATATTTCTATTTTATCAAAACAGTTTTCTACAAAGGGCATTGAATCAATGTGTTAATTAAATATTTAAATTAATCTAGATAGCATTTCTGAGATGACTCTCTTGTTGCAAACTTCAACTTTGTTTGAGAAACTTCAGGATCTTAAAGACACACAGATGTTACGTGCTAATGTTCAAAAGGGAGAACAAAAAGCAATTCTAAGCACAAAAAAACCCCACTGCTACAACAGACCAGATTCTATAGCTGGAGCAGTTCTCATTAACAAATCTGGCAACAAAAAATATTAACTGCAGAACTTGGTTCAAACCCAGACTTATTTCATGTTATTCTGTTTAACAGAATACCGATCAACTTACAGTAGCTGTGATGAACCGGATTACTTGAAAAAATTTGTACTAAGTTTTACTTAGTATTTACTCATTAAGTGTAGTCCAAGAACAAAAGAAAAATGTTACTGGAACAATTTGCCTTAGCATTGAAAGTGTTATGCTGAATGTCTATGACATTCTTTTCACACTAGATCTCCCCACTGAAAGAAATTGTTCATAGTAGCCATATTATGTGAAATTCCCAAAATATTCCTATGATGAACTCCAAAAGCTCACCAAAAGACTAACAAGGCAGTGATCTTGGGGGGCGATAGAGAAATAAATAACCTCACTTGATGAGAGCTGTTCATTGACACAAACATTTTCAGTTATTTACAGACCAAGCCCAAAGACCATTGATAAAAACAAGCATCTTCAAATTCCATTTACCTTCCTTAGGAAACCAGGTCTCTGCCCCCCTCCACCTCCAATTTATTTTTTAAATACATAAGGATGGTGATGATATTTTTTGAGTATGTCTGGTTTCCCACAGTCTGCAAAAAAGTGATATCACCATTATGAGGTGTGTCGCAAAAGCATACAGATTTCGCATGCCATTAATGTGTCATACCATAAGGGCATATTTTGTTCATGCTATGTAAGATATTACAGTGCATCCACTTAGCTCTGCAGACTTGAACCACACTCACCTAACAAGACAGGCAAGTTTGGCTTATACAATACGTAAACAAGCCTTAGAGCAAACATGCAGTAGAACAAGTTGAAACATTGGTTACATCAGTTAAATCCCATTACACCTGAGTAGCCTCTTCATTTCCAGTTATTCCCATTAAGAACACTGCATGTTAGCAAGATCGCAAAATAACAAGTCGTCATCTTCTCCATCCCCCTGTTTCAGGAATACCTTGCACGGAGAGATGCAGCGGAACAATCATGAGAATGCACAACCAGCTCTGGCCCATTCCAGGTTACTTTCATACCTGTATGCAGACAGCTCTACCTTTTCCCCCCCAAGCATGGTCCTTGCAAACCTCAAATATAGAGGCTGACCAGTTTTAACTCCAGCAGCAACAGCCTTTGGTACCTTGAACTACATCGGTATTTGCAGGACCCTGGTGAGGTGGCTCACACAACTACTTCCTCTTGGACAGCAACAAGTTTGGAGTACCTTATGGCATTTGGGACACAGAGATTCCCTCCTGTGCAGAAAAATTAATTCTCTTTTGTCACACAACATTTTTAGAGTATTTTTAAAGACCAGTGCAAACAGAAAGCAGTAGCCCCAGTGGCCATATCACCATGGTAAAGGTATTTCCCAGCTCCAAATCACTTCAGACTTCCCTGACAAACTGGCAGAACAGTACCTGACAGAGACTCAGTCCAGGGAAGACAAGACCAATGCTGCAGGAAGCACTTGAAGGCTCCAAAGCTTTTTAACCCATTCAGAATAGGGAATGCCTGTGGTAGATTCTGCTGGATTCAGGGTTTCATGGGGTTTTTTATTTATTTTATTATTAGAGCAGTGAGCTCATCAAATGAAAGAAAATTTGGCTTTACACCTAAAATTGCATTCTTTCAGGGGTCAGCCTCCATATTTGTGTTTGCTTTTATATCTCAGTGGAATTTGAATCATGTATGCTATTTGGGGCTTTACTGAAGGATGACCACAATGAAACTTTACAGCTGATACAGAAGACAGCAGCTTATCTTGGCAGCGCTCCTAACAGAGCACAGATAATTCCCATGCTCTCCAGCCTGTATTCCGTCAATTGTTTCTATGCACAAACTCAAGCCATTTCGGCCTTAATGGATCTCCATACAGGCAAAGTCCTAGCTACAAAGGAATCTCTCACTCTACCCAGATTAGACTAAAAAAGATGAATTATGTTTAAAAGCTGCTACATGCTCTCCAAGCAAAGAGAGAGACGGGACCATTTTATAGCATGAACACTCCTGAAAACATCATCGACAGTTCCCTCACCATCCTTCCCTCAATACAATCTCAGAATGTACAATGTCAGAAAGATGGAAGACAGAAGAAAACTGGGGAAAATAGTTATTTCAGATATTTTGCTCTATAAAGGTGTCCATGCCCATTTAGCATGGGTTGGTTGGTTTTCTTTGGTTTTTTGTTTGTTTTGTAGGGGGTATGATTGTCATTTTTAAACAGGACAAATAATAACATGTCAGAAAACAACATGCTCAGAGTAACAACTATATTCAATGCTAACATCCTGCTTGTCAACAACCAAGCCTTACCCTTCTAGACACAGAAGCATTTCACAAAAATACACAGGTGAATAACCTACACATCTTTTGCACACATGAGAGAATAAATTAACCTTAATTAAGAACTGAATGAAAAAAATACTCACGTTCTAATAGTTGAGGAAAGAGTTTAATCAATTCACCCCAAACTTAGCAAACAGTTTAATAATAAAGAGATGAATCTGTTAGAGCAGACCGGAAAAATAATGAGATAAAAATCTATATAGAGATACAGCGCAGTTATGAAAGGCTTTAAATGCAACCTTGAAGTAGTCTGAATTTCATTAATTTATCACGATAGTAATTGTTGCATTTATAGATATATAACAGGGTTAGCAAGCCTGACAAGAAAGCATGACACCAGCTATAGATGGTTCTGTCGGGAAAAAGTCTATGTGCCCACCCAATGGTGAACGTAGGCTATGTCATCTACATGTTCCTGGAATGGGCAACTCTAGCAGTCAAGAGATTTAACCATCAGGAAAACATGGGTATAGATAATGTGAACTGCAAAGGCAACTTTCAAGACAACAGACAATATACTTTGTTTGGCAGTGAAATGTTAACGATAGCACTATACAGAAGGCAAGTCAGAGGAGAAGAGGCAACGTGTAGCAGCAGAGACACTGAAGCATCTGCCATGGATGTAAAGCTTACATCAAACGAGCACGGGAAGTCACCCATAGACAGGTCAATGGCAAGAAAGAGCAAAGATGAAGAGATACAAGCTAGCACAGAAGCTGCAGATTCCTAAGGAAAGTGAGACCAAAAGGAAAGACAAAAAAAAAAAAAAAAAAGAAGAATAAAAAAAAAGACTACCTTTTAGTAGAGACATGAATCAAGTTAGCAGAGTAGCAGGGTATAGTGTCACAAGGCTAAATAAATGAGCTCAAGCAAGGAATTATTGATTGTTTCTAAAGTGAATAAAGATGAAAGGGAAAAAGAAAGAATGAATGAACTATTGACACAAGAATCAGTTTGGAGTAGGTCACCTGTAGGCCTCAGCGGACATCTGTAAAAGTCATGAGGAAGGACCGAATCAGGCAGAAACCAAGGCTTCCCAAACATGGAGATGTACCAGTAGATAGTTTTCTGGGAAGGCTCTTGGCTCCGAATTTTGCTCCCGCCTCCTCCTTACAAATAACCTTCTGGGCACACTGCAGGGCTTATTTATTTAACCAGGTTTTTGCCTGAAGGATACAGGGATGGCTGTGAAGATTTTCCTGCTAGGAAGTCAAAGAGGTATATTTTGTTGGCATGTCACTAACTTCTAAGTGGTTGAATTGTTTTAATTACTGAATACACACCAGAAGATTATGTTAAAAGCTGAAAAATACGCATGGTGCTTTATAATATTTAGAATATATACTTATTTGGATGTTAAGTTCTACCACACTCAGTGGAAGTTCAGCATGTTCCTTCAAATCATTTTGTTAACAATACATAAATTTTTAAGCCAGAACTGTAACAAATTTAGCAGACTCTCTCATTTTGTCTTTTTATCTTAAGATAATACATGACTAACAGAGCTAGGGTTCACATAAGATGTCCTTGTTATCACATAGAATAATTACCTGAAACAAAAGTTTCTGAATTACGCTACTGAAACCTTAAAGATTGGTTGGGTTCTGCCTAACTTCACAATACGCCCCTGGGCAAACCTGTGAAATTATCCTTCTGAATCAAAAACTACAGTCCTGCAATCACATCTGCATGTGGGGACCTTTTTCCACAGATGAATAAGAAGTTGTTTGAATGCTACTGGGGAATAACTGTAGTTCAGTAGAACTACATTTAACGGCTTCAGTGAACTGTCTGGCAATCAGTCTCTTCTTACCTACATAGCCAGTAGTTTAGGGATCTGTTAAAAAAAAAATAAATCCAGTGTGGGACGTTGCACTTCTTCATGAAAAGCCAAGATTAACACATTGAGTCAACAACTTCTATTTTGAAATAGTTTAGTTCTCTAAGGAGATGACTGCTTTCCCCAAATGATGCAGACGTGTCTGCTGTTGTCTGGGCCAATTCAGAGGCTTGTTATTCTCTACTGGGCTGATTTCAAAATCAGACTACCCCTTCAGAAAGTTGCAGAGACTATGACATCACATTTATGATAATTTATTGCACAATTACAGCAGCTACATCCCTAGATTTTATTTCGTGGGAAAGCATGTTTCTACTACAGCCTCAACCATTTTTTTTGGCTTACGCTTGCTTGCAGAGTTACAAGTTTTGGTATAAAGCTTAGCATTGGGTTTTTTTCATAACACCACAAAGATGTTTTATAGCAACTTAAGGCTGTGTAGTGCAATTGCCTAGAGAAATATTTGCACTTTAAACTGAGACTTACTGGAATTTTACAAGCAACTCACAGAAGCACTGCTTAACTACTTGCTAATAATCATACAACCTTCCACCAGATTTGACTTGAATACTACTTATGTTTCCTTAAAGAACCAAAAAGCACAACATCCTTTGAGGAAGCAAGACTGTCATCACCTTATAGGAATGACAATAATGCAATCACTAAAATTCCACACAAGAGTATAATTTAATAACCTCAAGTTCAAATGATTTGCACGCCAATGTGGTATTATTGACTGTAACTGATAAAATAGTACTGTGGAATATTACAAGAAAACTTAAAGTAATGCTAGTGATCGCAAAAAAATGGGGTTTGTTATACTTTGGTCAGTGTTATCTTCATTCTAACCAGAAATACTTTATACGACAAGCTTTAATTTAAAGGCAATAGTAGACAGGTCCTGTAATACTATAATTACAGGATCCCACCCTTACATTTTTGCTTCTGATTCAGCAAAACTTTTACCATACAGCATACAAAGGACATAAAAATATTTTCTATGTTATTTAACATGGTGTTTATTTGAGTACGTACTATTTAGTTTCAAGAATTCCAAAGGGCATGTAACAAATGGATAAAACAAAAATGTTTTCCCTACAGTTGTTTCCACATGCTGTTCCCATATAGTGTTGTTAAGAAATAGGTTGCCGTCATTTTAGGCTAAAATAGATTATATATCGGATACTGTCTTCTATCACACTTCTTTTGTCCCAGTTCCCTAGCATTGTTCATTACCCAAATGACACCCCCAAGAAAATGACTTTCATACTCCATACACAGAAAACTCATTTCAACTCCAACCATAGGAATCCTCCCACTATTGTGGAAAGAAACGTAAGTTCTTTCATTACACACAGGCAAATAGCGTAGAGTAGGCAATGACAACAGAAAGGGTGTCCAGCCCATTGACATCTTTAAGATGAGCTGCCAAGTCCAAAATCTCTCAAGCTTATCTTTCCGAGGAACGCCATCTCTTTTCCTTTACTGATGGGATGAGAACAAATGGCACAGGGGAAAGCCCCATGCTCCCGTGCATCTGCAACTTCAGCCAGGAGAAACTGGAACACAAGGCATTCCTACGGCATGTAACAGCAGAGTTCCTCTGCTTCAGCTGTCTTTTCTGAAATCGGTATTAAACTAAGGCAGAGTAATACTCTGTTCCTTTGTTTTATTAACATAACCTGCCAATTTTTTTTTTTAAGTCATGAGTATGCTTACCGTGCTACACGCAACTGTCAAAGGTAAGTTGTAACTGTTCAAAAAAAGGCATTCTTCCTCTCTTGCTCTCCCTTTTTTTACAAGAAGGTAAAATCAAGAAGTCAGTAGAACATTCAGGACATTCTTACCTAATCTTGTCTATCCTAAATACATTTGACTTATTCTCACCTTCTTCCCATCTTAGAAGGAAGAGTCAGAGAGGGAAGCAAGGATGCACAGATGGATAGGAAGGTACAAAGGCAAAGTTGTACCGAAGGACTGGATCTCTCCTCTGCTGTCTCTGTTTACCAAGTCCGTTTAACAGTTGCACATGTAGTTGCAGTGTAGGAGCTGTAGTGTCCAGCACACTGCGAGGCTGGTTTATCACAATTCAGACAAATTCTCTACCAAAAGGACAGAAACCAGCAAATAGGGAGCACGAGTTCATCAGGAGAGGTTCGCAGGGGCGTTAGTTGTGTCTGTTATGCATAATTCTGGAGTCACAGTCAATTCAAAAATAAAATTAAGGACTTCCAAATCTTAGAAATAAAAGTAGTAGGAAAAGTGACACTCATCTTTTCCAGCTTTTACAAATATGGCCTAAGAGGTCCAGCCAGCAGGCTGATGGATGCAGATCATGTCTCCCAAAGTACCCCTTGTAATCTTCTTGCCTTGCAGTGAAAGAATCCAAAAAATGAGCAAAGCCCTAACGTTAAAACTAGACAGTGCTTACCACAAGTGACTGGTTAAATGGCAGACACTGCGTATCTGAGCACTGTATGTACATGCAAGGCATGAGAGAGAGGAGATAAGAGGCAACACCAACAGCAGAAAGACCTGAGGCAACCTAGTTGCTACTGTTATTAACTTCAGAAGCTTGTAACCCACTGTTTGTACTCTGCTTTTATCACCCGCTACCGTTCACCTGCTTGTCCTGATTAGCTGAGCAGCTGCATCAGTTTAGAAGATTGGAAAGACAAGGAAATCAGTGGCCACAGAGGCGTGCAGTAAGCAGCTTATCCAACCTGTAGGCAAGTGAGTTCGCTTCCCAGGGACGCTGCCAGAGGGACCCCCCTCCTGCCTCCCCCGCCACCACCACATTCATAAATCTAATTTCAACGTTTGGAAAGGTGCCAGGAGTAAAATGTTTGTTTACTGCGGGCAGGAAGAGCTACCTATGATTCAGACATTAAGAAGTGACAGGAAGGACTAAATTATGCAATTTAAAAGTAGGAAAATAAACACAAAATAGTTGGGATGAGAGGAAGGAGGAGGAGGAAAGGACATGAGACAGAGGTTTTGGATCTTCTCTCTCGCTCGTGCAGGGCTGAAGCGATCATCGCAGCAGGAGGCCCCCGTAGGATTTCTTCACCTTTTAACCCTCACCCTAGAGCCCCTAGCCAGGGACTTTCCTCTTTAGCACTGAGTAAGAAACATCTGTCCAGCTCAGTCTTCCAGCTGGAAAGGACAGATCACGATCTTCCTTATTCCTTATTTTGTTTAAGCAGACAGATTTCAGAGAGGGGCGCTCCATCTGCCCTCCATTTAAAGAACATGGAAGCAAAGGACTGAAAGAAAGCTGCTTTTCCAGCCAGCTAAGGGAGATAGGAACATACTTCAGCTGTTGGATGCTGGTTGCAGAGACTGATAGGAAAACCTCTTCCCGTAAGCAGAAGGCAGGGGAAGCACCCCGATGGGAATAGCGCTGCCTTCTCAGCAGTTGCTGGAAGCAGTCGACCGTCCAAGCAGTGTTGCTTATGACTTTGCACCTCCCCTCCACAGTTTGTTACCTCACCTCTCAGCTGTACAAAAATCTAGCAAAAGTTTTAAGTTCGTTAAATTGCAGTAATAGCCTGCATAATTAATATACCCATAGATTTGAGTCACAGTCAGTTACGGCTGCACTGTAAGAAAACGCCAAAGAACACTATCAAATTTATGTAAAGATAATGGTGCCTCCCTCATATAATCAGTAAAGACCTTCCTGCCACTCTCTTTATAAATCAGGTAATAAATTCCTGCCTTTTCATGTTTGGTTTTTTCTTTTCCTCCTCCTCCTGGAGCTGCAGAGATTCACAGATAAACAGAGCCATCAGGTCAAGGAAAAACGCAAGGGAGTGTGAATAGACCTAATGCTGAAGTACACACCAGAGCAGAAAACTTTGTAGCTACTTGTCCTGGGACAAAATTACCCTGGGACGAAACTAGAGTTAAGTTTCCCAATTTACACTAATGAGTCATTTCAATGCTACTCTTTCACTTCATATCTTCCCCCGGCCCCATTTACCCCTCTCCTCTCCCCAAAACTCCAGAAAGGAAAAAACAGGTTTTATCTTAGCAATGATGGGCTCCTGAGTGTATATAAGTGTGTTCTGTCGGCTGACAGACCTTCAGCAGTGAGGAGTAACTTATTTTTCACAGTGCTGACAAGATTATGCAATTTAACTTCATTTGTGCAGACAACTGTATTAGATAGGTCATAACTAAGAGCGTGACATGACCTCAGCTTTGAGCTGTAAGGGCATTATTTCACACTGAGTAACAAGTCATTAGTCTGCAAAACTTACCCACATAGCATGATGCAAATAATTTCAGCAATAATGGTGTAGAAACAGTAAATGGGAATGCATTAGAACATGCAAGGTTCAGGAAGATACACTTATGGTTATACCTTATGCCTACTCTTGCACTTCTTAAAGTTACCTCCCCTAGCAACAGGAAAGGATTTTGTAATCAAGAAGTTTATCTAATGCCACCATGAGAACATCACTTGGTATAAAACCTAACCGAAAGAAAGAAACATTTCTTTAATGAAGAGCACCACAGGAAATAATGGAATTATATAACACGTGATATATTTAGAAGGGATACGTTTTTGTCAGTTCGTGGCTTAAATCTCAAATCAAGTTAATATGGATTATTCCTTTCTAGGAAAGCAGAATTGCCAGATGGGATCATGCCCATTGCCTATCTTTGACACTTCCAGCACATCAGAAGAACTCGGAAAAGACTGGACCACATTGGTGAACCAAAGGAACCAGTCAGAACACAACATTTTAGAAGTCTTCTCTTATCACACCCCAGACCTCCAAGCGCTCATGCTTACATTGGGGGGATTCCTTCCAAGCCACCTGGAATCTCCTGCAATGTGGACACCAGGTGGCTGGGAAACATCAGCCTCTTCTGTTTTAAACTGCACTCTATGCTCGTATCTCTCACCCTTCCCCCTGCCTTTTTTTTTAAATTAAACTACACAAGGACAAATTGCCAATTTACCTCAAGTCCACGTGTTATTTTGAGATCTTCTCTCTTAGTTGTTTCTTGACAAATGAACACAATCCCAATCCTTGAAACAACCACTGAAAGCATCAGATAAATTATCCCCACCATCTCTCTCCTAATATATATTAACTGTAATATACACTCCTCACTTTTTAGTGTTTGCTGGGAAGGGGCAGACTTGCTGTTAGTATTCCATCCTATTTTTAAGGATCACAAATACTTATATGCTTTTTTTAAAAAATCATAACTCTTTGCTAGATTCTGTACATGGACTTCGAAGTTCATCAAGATTTGATTGCTCAGGTGCTCTACACTGATCGGTTTCAAAAAGCAATCCTTCCAAAGTATTGATCTTCCCCTGCACCATCCCCAAACCAGGCGCAGCTTCTCTACTACATCTGATCTCGGTTAAGAATTTACATGGAAACACAAATGTCAGAAAACTGTAAGAGAAACATGCATTAAGTGTGAAGGTGAAGATTTGTCTAGCACATTACGTGACTCAGTGCAGTTATTCTTCATACAAAGGGAAAATGACAAACTGACACATTACTTTCAGAATTCATTCTTTTTTTATAAATCGGTGTAATTCCATTTTGAAACTTAAAATCCATTTTTCACCTGATACCACATGTATATTTCTCCTTTTAATAACTCTCCTAAATGGACTGTAATTCTTGTGTGCTGATTGCATCAAAGGTCTACTTGAAGGCAGGGGTATTAACCCCGTTTGAATGGCTTCCTCTATTCTTACTCCATACTCCAAACCTAATCCTGTGAACTCCTACTGTCAGCCATAAACACCTACAGAAGGTTTATTTTGTTTTTAAATCCCAAGCTTCAGACAACATAGAAAAAATAAACCGAAGTCTCTCTACTTTTTGTGCTGGTTCTTTTTATTTTTTTTTTTTTCTTCTCTTTTGAGGCAGAAATACTGAATAGCTTGGTGGTAGCTCTAACCCCAGAGGGAGGAACGTGCTGGCCTGTAATGCTGAAACCCATCACATTCCTCCTGGGGTGGAGACAGGCTTACCCCGGAGGAAGGCAGGCAGCAGATCTGCCATCACCCTGCCCCAAGGCTGGCTGTGCTGCAAAGTGGGTGGGGAAGCAGATTTCGTTTGTGACAGCCACTATCTCCACTGCCACGAAGGATTTATCTGGCATTGGTTTTGCTTATAAAGCAGCAGGACAACCCAACCCACACGTGACCAGCTAGATGGCTGGAAAACTCTTGTGCAGGGAACAGGCAAAGAGTCAAGGCTGGCAAGGCCAACCATCCCCAGCCACAGGCCCTGCCTTCATGCAGCCCCACATCAAGATTCCTCATCTGAGCCAGCCAGCGCAGGGCAGAAGACAAAAATAACCTCTTTCTTTAAAAGCAAAGAAAGCAAAGCTTTCTTCTGGCTTCCTAGAAATTCTCAGAGAAAAGAGGAAGCGGAGCTCCTGAAAAAGCACTGGTGTTTTTAAAATGACTGCGAATAAATTGCTGTACAAAGTAAGAACAGACGAAACCTTTACATTTAATTCAGTGCTTGATGTGGGGCCTGAACGCAGCTGCCCAGAAGTGACAAGCTGGTATAATAACGTGGCATAGTCTCCTAGCAGGAGTATCACCTCTTTTTCATGGTGTGTTTTTACGCAGAATTATTTCTGTTATTATGTACAGATATTATGCATAATAATACACAAGTCACACAGACATAACTGCCTGACTTATTTAATTACATGTTGTTATACCACCATTTCCAAGACAGACTACTATCATGCTGTCATTTACCCCAAATAACTGCCATTTACCTGAGAAAAAAAAAGGAAGAAAAAAATGCATCAAATGTAACCTCAGGGAGTTTAATCCTAAAGTTGGAATTCTGGTGCCTAAAATGCAATTAAATATACTCCTTCTCAGTTTAAAAAGAAAAAAAAAATTTAAAAATCAGTCTCATTTGGCAGAAAGTTACCTTATAAACATTTCCCTACTGGATACTGTTAAAGAAACAGATACTACATAGCCTAAGATAAGTTTTTACAACTAAAAGCAGTGTGGCATGTTCCAAAGAGACTCAAAAGTTAATCATGAGAAATAAAACTTTTGTCATCAGCTGGAAGCAAGACCGAACACAAGCACAAAAAACAGACTATGTAACCTTTTACTGGAAGCCAGTTGGTTTTGGTTTTTTTTTTAAAGCTTAAGAGCTCAAAAATACAACTAGCATATTGCACTAAGAAATATTTACAAGGTTAACACTATTTGTACAGCTATGAACACTTTTCCTGAAGTAAACACGACAGGGAATTCATAAGAAAAAAAAAAAAAAGAGAACTGCAATAGCCTAATCACTAACTGATAAAGGGGGAATGGAGAACAAACAGTACCTGATTTTTGGTCTGGAGATCGCAGAATCCTCCCCTTCCCCCAAAAAGAAAGAAAAAATGTAATACTGCCTTAGAAATATTTCTTTGTATATATGAGGATCTGAATTCACATTAGAGTCCCTAAAACAGGAGCAAGTTACATGGAACTGACAATATTCACCTGTACACAACACATACCTGCCTTGACAAGATTATCCCTTTCCCTCTGATCTTTCTGCCTACCTTGCTCAAGTAATTTGCATGACATAAGGTCTGTCCCTCCTAATGAAATACAGCAATTAAATTGCAACAGTTGAAATTGCTTCTATTGGTAATAAAATTATTAGTCATTGAAGCATGGAAAACTTTAAGGTCATTTTGAAAAAGTCCCATGAAGTTTGTTGCTGCAATACTACGAAAGAAGGTGGGATTGAAAAAAATAAGGAGGCGTATCTCTGCTTTATTTGCTCTGCATCAGAAAAAAACTTGCACCTCATCAGTTTTGCACTCCCCTTCTTGATTTAAGAAAATATTTCACCCAATATAGTTCAGTGACATCTATTTTTAGACTAGGAAAAGGTGATAGTAAGACTAAGGAAGTATGAGACACCTATGCCAGAGCCATCTACATTGCACAAAATTACTCTCTCCCTAAAAATCGCTACATTTTGAATCACTGATGTTCCTTTCACTTTTTGCCAAGACTTTTGTCAAAGCCATGAGCTAAATTTAATGGGAAATAAATGTGTTCTAAATGTCCATAAAAGAAGACATTTGATTCTAATCATCTGATCCAAAAGTCACGTTAACAGACAAAAAAAAAAATAAAATCCATGTCTCAGAAGTGTCCAAACCATCACTCCAAGGTTTTTAAAGAGAGAAAAGGACACTAGAAGCAGTTTTATGTCTGTCACTTTCCTCTCTCTAAATAAGGGACCGTTGAACACCAAAAGATGAATGGAAATGGAAGAATTGTCTCATCTGAAAGAGTGACCTGGTCAACCAAAGGCCTCCAGAACTGATGCTCATTTTGACAGTCAAGGCCTGTACTTCACTTTTTTAAAGCTAAGCTAATAAAAACATTATTTTCTCAATATATCCAGTTCACATTTCATACAGCTGCTTTGGGCTTACAACTAAGAGGCATGCAAAACAAGGTCATTGGCGTATAATTGGAAGTTAAATTCGTGGTATTTCTTTATTTCCTCCTGTTAGTACATATATGGCTTATACTAAACGTTCAGTGCTGCAAGTCTGTGCATACATGGAGGAGTAAGCCACCATGCAACATCCAGAAAGTGGGAAACATGAATTGTTTTTTAACAATCTTTGTTAGCTCTTCAGTGAACTGTAATCCCCTGTGATTAGCTGCATCAAATCTTACTAACATTACCTACCAAAAGATGGAATTATAGTGAAAGGGTATCCATAAGCTGCTATACGTCCAACTGAGAATGATCTTCAGCATCACAAAAAGCCAGAATTTGACCATTTCCTCACCTCTCAGCTATTATGGTCATAAATTAAGGGTTACTATTTAACAGCTGTTAAGAAAGATTGTTCACATCCAGAAACTTCTTCAGAATTATGTCCAGTAGTTCACCTGCACTTCAAGAACAACCAGACAATACCTCTTACTTGAGTCTCTTGACCTTCCTCTCTACACCAAGAGAAAAAAAAAAAAAGCATTCAAGCAGTTCAGGTACTGTCTGACTATCCAAGCTCAGAAATATTTAAATTAACACTGTACATCAGTGTGATATATTACAGGAAAATTAGAATAACTAGCGGAAGATACTTATCTTACTTAGCACATGTATATCAGACTTCTTAATCTCGTTTATATACTGTAATCTGCTCTTACCCTCTGAAACTATCCACTGGTAGTTAATTCAGAGCATACACCATAGGTCAAGCACTAACAGCACTGTAGCTTTGGCAGCAAAGTCAATACCAGCTGCTAATGTCCTGTCAGGGATGATAGTTGTACAATCAGTTCCATGCTCCTCAAGTGAGACCTGCACCCAAACAGCAATCTCAGGAGGTCGGTATGCACCCAAAGTCATAGCCAAGATCACTTCAGCATCTTCAGTCGGCACACAAAACAACACAACTTCCTTCTATAATAAACAAAAACATTATGTCTAGTCACGCTTTCCAATTAATCCTTTGGGGTTTACTAACGCACGCTTGAAAACATGAAAAAGTTAAAATACTGGTTCCTTAACCATCCCAGAAGTGTCAGACTTCCTTCCAGAAGGAAATATTTGTGCATAAACACTGATTCCTGCAAGGTCTTCAGCAACTCATGGAGGAGCACAAGAACAATCGGTACAGAATATTAAGACGTCATATAACGTTACTTGAGTACACTCATCTCTCTTCAGTTACCTTGACTCAGCTCTACAGGGACAACACTGAACGATGTCAAACAAGTTCATCTTGAGGTTTTGAGGTTGCTTTTCTGTAACCGGCTTCTTACATTTTCTCACTATGCTCATGCAAGATCACCAAACAGCTTTCACGCAAAGAGGTGCCTTCCAGAAAAAGGGCTTTTGTCAGGCACTGCAGCTTTTACCAGATTACAACTATTCTGCTGAATAAAACATTTCCTAACACCATTACATATCTTAGTACGTTTAAACATTACTCAAGACAGAAGATGCACCTATGTGATTAGTGTCAAAGAGCAACTGCCAAACAAAACCACAGCAAAATATTCCACTTCTACTATTTCTGTACCTATGCTGTCTGAGCCTATAGTTCAAACATCAACAGCCAGCTTAACAGCCTGGCACTTTTTCAGTCACTGTCTGCAACTCAGAACATTAGAATAAGTACAAGGACACTATATGTAGCTTTGTTTGAATTATATCAGTGTCCCTTACGTCCTGAGGAGATCAAGCCTATTGCTCATTTTTAAACTCTTTGGGTTTAAATAATTAAATGTACAAGCAATAGGAATAGCCAAATAACCACGGGATTTTTAATAACATCAAAATGAAGGTTTTCTAATTTACTTTCAAAATCATCATGAACTCTCATAAGAACAGGGAAGCCCGTCGGGTACAGAAAATGTCAACCAACTTAATCCAAAAAGCGTTTTCTCCTTTTCCAACACAGTTTATGTGAGATGTTTTTGGTGAAGTTTTACCTTGTATCAAATCAAATGCATTTCACTCTATCAGATAAAATGCAGTCTACTCTAAGAGTAGAGAATTATTATATTATATCAGTAGACCTTCCACAAACCAGTTCCATAAACAGACCATCAATGCTAAAATCCTGATTTTGAACACATCCAGCTGTCATACTGAGCCCTAGCCACCCACCAGACTAAGCGTAGTAGTTCTAGGAGAGAATTTAGAAGACTTATTCCCATTCCCTCAAGCTTTTCTCCCTTGATTTACCAAGGACAGCTGTGTTTAAATATCTGGTGGTTTCTTAGCATAATGGCAGTAAAAATCCTCTGTGCTGCTACCACAAGGAATCAACCGGCATGTGCATGGCAGAACTGCAACATAGGAGAAAACCACAAAGCCAAGGTTTACTATCACTTCTTAAAGGACAGATGTGGAGATGGGGGCTCTCCAATTACATCTTCAAAAAGAAGGGGACCAGAGCAGAAGTGCAGTAGGTTAACGTGAGGGCATGAACATTTGCAAAGTTGAAGGCAACAGAACAAGTGGGGGAAGAAAACAATGCAGAGCGTAGCAGAAGCTGTGAAATTTAGCAGTCATCCATCCCTGTGCACAAACAAGTTCTTTCATGCACTTGTGCAAGCACAGCATAGGCTGTGGAGACCTATGCAAGATTTAGCCCCAGCTCCCTTCCCCTTCTCTATTAAATCCACATCCTCATCTTGGACCCAGAGCCGACATCAGAAGTTATCTGTATTTTCCCCTGAGATCTGCTGCTCGAAACAACCAGTCTATTCCAGCAAACAAACTGTTGGAATAGCAGCTCCAGGGAATCAACAACAGGTGCCAATGGTTACCAGAAAGTTACTTTCATACCAAAAACGCATGAAAGAGACATGAAAATAGGACTCCTTTTAAGGGAGGGGAAAGACATCAATGGCATTAAGGCAGACATTCAAGGAAATCTGATTTTTCCACCTGCAGGACAGGGTTGGCTGGGTTTGTTCTTTTTTTAGCATCAGAATGATTGTAAGCCAACTTTAATACCCTGTCCAACTGTTTCAAACTAAAAATTTAAGTCCCTGTGAAACATATGTCTATGTACTAGGTTCAAAGTGCTCCATTTCACCCTCCTTAAGAACTAAAACCATATTTAACTGCAATTTCAGACTTTTTATCTCCCAGATGGTAACCTGGGTTTGCCCCAACACTTGCTTGCAAAAACTAATAGAGCGTGAAGTTACAATTTTCCATATATATATGTGAAAAGTATGCGTTGTAGAAAAGCAGTTTCCTATTGAGATCACTTTCCCATCTTTTCCTCTGGTGCATGCAGCCTCTTGAAATATCACCAGTATAAAACACAGCTTTAAAAAAACACAGCTCTTCTGTGCCTAAGCATAGAATTACAGGGAGCATAAGCCAACGCTTCAGTCAGCACACTCAGTTAAAGTTCATCGTCTTAAGTACGTCAACTTTTTGTTTGCTTGAAGATGGCGATCATGATGTCAAGGTCACTTTTAGGCCTTTGAAGTGATCGTGAACCTTTAGCCTGCAACTGAGCAGGCACTAGAGACAAGCAGGAGGAATTTCATGTGAAGTCCTCCTTTGAACGGTTCCTTTCTTTTCCACAAGCAGAAAACAGTCTAAAACAACATGCAAGATTTAAACTTATGACCTTATGGCCTACAGCGCATGAAGATGCTAAACCCAGTCACGCTCATATAAACTTGCCGTGCTATCACTTCGATACTCTGCCTCCTTAAAAAGCAGATCCCCTTTTCAAGTAAAAATAAAGGCATTACTTCTTTAGGACGGGGAACCACCTGACCAACACTGCAGACAGGGTTTTCCCCTCAAAGGTTCTGATGTTATTCCAGTATGGAAGCGGAGCTATAAAGCACACTGAAAGGGCAGGTTACGTGGAAAAAAGCTAGCGTATTTAGGGATGGATTTAAGGAATTGATTTCGGAGGGAGAACACTTGCTTACAACTCTGTCCATTAACAGACAGCAAAACTTCACATGATTTAGAGTTCGAGTGGGAAATTTACGCAAACTGTGGAAACATTAATAATGCTTTTAATTCCTACACATTAGTAAAGCAGCATCCAACGAATATCCACATACATACAAAGAACTGGCCAAAAATACAGCCCGTGTCCAGTTTGGCATGGAGGCACAGCCCTGCCATGACCCACCAGGACGTTCTGTTTGCGAGTCTGACCCTGTGCCCTTCACATCAACAGGAATTTTGCCACTGGGAACCAGAGAACGGGCTATTCCAAATATTATTTTTTAATTCGAAAAGAATCTCATCTCACCAGTTTCCCGGGCTTTAAAAAAATCTGTCCATAACAGCAACAGCTCTTTGGAAAAGTGGCTGTTAATTGCCAGCAGATGAAAATAACATCGTCCCATTAAGACTCGCGTTCACGGATTCTCAAACGCATCTGAAGGTTTAGCAGCTTCCAAACAAAACCACCGACAACCTCGGAGTCTATTAAACCATTTAAACATCACCTAACCGGCTAAATGCTGATCTAAAAAAAGAAAATAAGAAGGGGAGAAAAGAAAAGAAGGCCCAACATTTTGTCCCAGCTGCAGAGATGCCGCGAAGCGAGCCGGGTGCCAAGGGTTCAAGGTTCTCTGAGACGGCTCCTGGCATCCCCCCCGCTCCCCCTACGTGACTTGACAGCGTCTCGGCCGGCCCCGGGGAGCCCGGCGCACACCCGCTCCGCGCCTGCCCGCTCCCGAAATCTGCCCGCTCAGCAAACGCGCTCCATTTTCCTGCCAGCTCCCTGTCAGCCCCGCTACAGCCTCTGCTCACCCAGCTACTTCTGAGCAACA
>VZZY01025203.1:16290-38750 GCA_013400335.1 Eurystomus gularis | reverse complement strand
TTTCCAAGCCGTGGAGATGTGGTGCTGAGGGACGTGGTTTAGTGGTGCCCTGGCAGTGCTGGGTTCATGGTTTGACTGAATGATCCTAAAAGTCTCTTCCAACCGAAACGATTCTATGGCTCCATAATAATCAATATTTCCCCCTTAAAGCAGGAATTACCTTTTGCAAATTTCCGTTAGTTAAAATGACTGTACAGTGAACACGTTGTGATCCCAGCAGACTGGAAAGCGTGGTCCCGAGTTTTAAGGGCGCATTAATCAACACGTGCCGTAGGACAAGGTCATTTCTCGCGTCAAACGCAACGCTACAGCGTGCTTCAAGAAAGTAAGGCGTAAATCACGCAGCCAAGTTATTAAATCCTGCTTTCTTATCAGCTGATAGCCATTGATAGTTATCAATGTAAGAGTTAAGTCACATCCGTTTTGTCATGGCAAGAGCCCTGAAAGCGAATCAAGTTAATTGTGGAGTGCTCACATGTTGTGAATTCCTTCTTTTCACTATTTGGGCTCAGTAAGGCTCTACTTAGATGCTCACCTGAGCTTGTGGTTTGTTTTCTTTTCTCATTAAATATGCTCTAAGAGTGTTTTGCCTTGAACGTTTGACTATGTTGACACTTCAGCTGATGCTGTAAAGCTTCCCTGGTGTGTAAAAATATATCGGAAACTTTGTGTAGTACATAATGAAAAGGTTTTACCAGCACTGAACAAGGAGACTAGTAAGAAAAAGAGCCTCACGGCCACTAAGGGAATGAAACCTGAAGTGAATAACCCCAGCTGGGGTCTGGAGAAGAGGTCTTATGAGGAGCAGCTGAGGGAACTGGGAATGTTTAGTCTGGAGAAGAGAAGGCTGAGGGGAGACCTTCTCACTCTCTACAACTACCTGAAAGAAGGTTGTAGAGAGGTGGGTGTTGGTCTCCTCTCACAAGTAACAAGTGAGAGGATGAGAGGAAATGGCCTCAAGTTGCACCAGGGGAGGTTTAGATTGAATGTTAGGAAAAATTTCTTTACTGAAAGAGTGGTCAAACCCTGGAAGAGACTACCCAGGGAAGTGGTGGAGTCACCATCCCTGGAGGTGTTCAAAAAATGTGTAGATGTGGCACTTTGTGACATGTTCTCGTGGTCATGGTAGCGTTGGGTTGATGGTTGGACTTGATCATCTTAGAGGTCTTTCCCAACCTTATTCTATGATTCTACAAGAGCCACCTTCATCACAAACCACTTCTCCCTGACTTGACAAAACGCAAACTTTCAGAAGAAAAATGAAAAAAAAAAGGATAAAATAAAAAGTGAGAAAAAGAAATTGCTGAGGTGGGAGTGATTGGCAGAGTGCCACCAAGGTAAGGCATCTTCTGGCTTCTCTCTCCTGTTTCACAGACCTTTGGATGAAAGCAGTGTGAGAATGAACAACACTTGTGGCATTTTTTGAATTCTGCACGGCGTGAAAAGAGGTTTTTCATTTCAGAAAACGGAAAGATGGGAGGGTCCCTATTTATGTCAACCATTTTACCTTTCTCCACACCTAGGAGAGCATTTTTTAAAGCCTGGGAAATGGGAGCCAGGGTGTGTGTCTGGGGGGGGGGGGGTTCCTGTTACTTTACTCCATCTACAGCACTAATTCTAAACATCAGAGGTAGTTATAAATAGCGAGATAGAGGGAAAATTGTAGAGCAAGTCATGCCTGCCAAGCCATCATTCATCATAATGACATCATAACCCTGGAATGGAACAAAGTTTAAAGCTTTCATTTTTCTTTTTCTCTTTCTCCTGTCGTTGTCGTATAGAAAGAGCATTAGACACATCTGCTTCAGAGCCCCAACTCCTCCACTGCCGGCAAGGAGAATGAATGCCTCAGGGGAAAGGACTATTAAGGAGAAGTGGAAAAAAAAAGGGGAGAGAGATGAAGCTGAAGTTGCAAGAGCTTATTGGAAATCCAAGCACACTGTTGAATCTGTTGATTGAAAAAGGAAAAGCAGGTGAAAAATGGGCTTAAATGGGATCTCTGGCAGTTATCACCAGCGTACATGCTGAAAGGCTCAGCTGAAAGAGTATTTCCACTGCCACAGGATGGCGTTTATAAGGAATCTTCATTGTCCTATTAACTGCATCTATTTCTTCTGAACAGGAGAGTTTCATATCTTGTTGTAGAACTGAGAGATGATCTTCAGCTCCCTTACACCGGTGCACAATGGGATGAAATTGTGGGCAGCTAGAAAGCTTCCTGGCAGAAAAGGACCTGGGGGGGTTGGTTGACAGCTGGCTGGAGATGAGCCAGTGTGTGCCCAGGTGGGCAAGAAGCCACCAGCATCCTGGCTTGGGTCAGCACCAGTGTGGGCAGCAGGAGCAGGGCAGGGATCGTCCCCCTGCACTGGGCACTGGGGAGGCCCAACCTCCAATCCTGGGGTCAGGTTTGGGCCCCTCACTCCCAGAAGGACCTGGAGGGGCTGGAGCGTGGCCAGAGAAGGGCAAGGAAGCTGGGGAAGGGTCTAGAGCAGGAGTGTGGTGAGGAGCAGCTGAGGGAGCTGGGGGTGTTGAGCCTGGAGCAAAGGAGGCTCAGGGGAGACCTTCTGGCTCTGGACAAGTCCCTGACAGGAGGTTGGAGCCAGGTGGGGTCGGGCTCTTCTCCCAAGGAACAAGTGACAGGACAAGAGGAAACAGCCTCAAGTTGCACCAGGGGAGGTTTCAGTTGGAGCTGAGGAGCAATGTCTTGCTGGCAAGGGCTGTGAAGGGCTGTGCCAGGCTGGGCAGGGCAGTGGTGGAGTCCCCATCCCTGGAGGGGTTTCCAAGCTGTGGAGATGTGGTGCTGAGGGCCAGGGGTTAGTGGTGCCCTGGCAGTGCTGGGTTAACAGTTGGACTCAATCATCTTAAAGGACTCTTCCAAACAAAGCATTTCTGTAATTCTATGAAATCAATTACAATCAATAGATCTATTCTGGCATAAAATTGAGCAGAAACAACTGCTTGTTCTCTCATCTGAGTTCACCTGCCTGATTCTCATCAATCTGCCGTTAACTCTGGGGAACTGGTAAATATTGTTGAAATGAAAGATAGTCAGAGACCAGGTGTCAATTTTCTCTGGAGAAAGAAAGGTCCAACTAAGGTTGGAGCAAATGTTCCTTACCAGAGAGCGCAGTTGTGCAGCAAGTTTGTCCGAGATGCCTCCTGGATAGTTTTTGGCAGAAGAGTCCAAGAACTCACTGACAGATGGAGACCGAGTAGTTCCAGTAATTACACCACTGGGTGACAATCTTTGTCCTTGTAAGAGCTGTATTCTTGAACCTAGTGTGGAAAAGACTCTTCTCAACAAAAATATTCTGAACACCACTTTGCTTAGAGCAATGAGTCATTTGCAATGATCATCAGCTGAGGCACGATCCTGGGCCCCCTGCTCTGGGTGACCAGCTGGAGCAGGGGGGTTGGAAGAGATGATCTCCAGAGGTCCCTTCCAACCCTCCCCATGCTGGGATTCTGTGTGAAAGGAGCTTATTTTATTATGGATGCTCTGATATGTACCCATGTTATGACCTCTAAGCTAATTAGAGGCCACCTCCTTACAGGTTTTAACCTTCTCAGAGCTCTTGGAATGTGATGGGGAGTTGGAACAGGGCATCTTTTCTTCTGTTATGTATCTGAATTTCAGTGAACAGAAATCCAAAGACTTGCACCATGGCTGCATAGCAAGGAATCAAACATGAACATGAGCCAGAAACCTGAAGACACAACTAACTCACTTTTTCAAAAAGCTGGAAAAAAATCTATAAACTGGAAGTTATCCTGTCTACAAAACGGTATCTAAAATTGAAATTAAGCCACAGAAAAATTCTCTTAAATATTGATGAATGGCAGTGGTCGGTTCACCACATCAGTCTACAGAAATCCCATCTTAGGAAAGATTTAATTGTGTGTCATATCAAAGCACAAGAGCTCACAATCTAAGAAGATGCATACAAAGGTGGTGGATAAAAGGCAGAGACATCCCATCCATCTGCGTGTTCATATACTAAAAACGGTTATTTTTTGTAGTATATGCCTTTACTAAAAAAAACTTCAACAGTCATCAGATGACTCTCAGCCTACCAAGTATAAACTGCTGGTTTGTAGCTGCCAGAAGATCTGGTGTTAAGAACAGAGGAGATGAGACTTAAGATTCATAGAATCATGGAATGGTTTGAGTTGGAAGGGACCTTAAACATCATCCAGTTCCGACCCTCCTGCCATGGGCAGGGACACCTCCCACTAGACCAGGTTGCTCAAAGCCCCATCACACCCAGTCTTGAACACATCCAGTTTTGGGGCATCTACAACCTCCCTGGTCAACCTGTTCAGTGTCTCACCACCCTCAGAGTGAAGAACTTCTTCCCAATTTCTGATCTAAATCTCTCCTTCTCCAGTCTGAACCCATTACCTCTTGTTCTATCACTACAGGCCCTTATGAAAAGTCCCTCCCCAACTTTCTTGTAGGCTCCCTCCAGATACTGGAAGGTCACAACGAGACTTCTACAGAGTCTTTTCCAGGCTGAACAATCGCAGTTCTCTCAGCCTGGCCTCACAGCAGAGGGGTTCCAGCCCTCGCATCATCTTCATGGCCTCCTCTGGGCCCACTCAAGCAGATCTATGTCCCTCTTGTACTGGGGGCTCCAGAGCTGGATGCAGTACTCCTGGTGGGATCCCACGAGAGCAGAGTAGAGGGGGAGGATCCCCTCCCTCGCCCTGCTGCCCACGTGGGTTCTGTGGGGGACAGTCAACTACTCACTTTGACGTTGAGTCGTCAACGTCAAGCAGTGGAGTCTACCTTTCAGAGGTGCAGAGCTTCCCCCTGCCAAAACTTCAGTGGGACTTCTGATCCAGCAGCCCAAATCACGTCTTTGGCATAAAGTTCCCTCCCCTCATTTTTAAAATACAAATAGTAACACATCCTCCACTGTGAGATGGAATTAATAGTTGTAAAGCACCGAGTTCCATGGGTGCAAGCTGCTAATGCAAGTGCAGAGCGTTATCGGCCCTGAAATGTATTATACTCCTGCTATTAAAAGTTTTTTACAAAGAAAACCTTATCTATTTTCTCCTGGTATTTTTACTCTACACATGAGCAAGAGATCTTGCGCAGCAGTTCATTAAAAGAAAGAATTAACAACCCATCATAATTTCACACAACCAATCTTCCCCCTGCTACTATCTCACTAAAAATGTTCATATTAAAGACAACCCTGGGGCAAGTTTTTTAAAATAAATTATTCCACGCAGTCCATAAGAAGAGATGATCTCTAGAAATGGGATAGTTAAATTTATTTAAACACCTATAAACGAAGCTCCAAATGAATTTAATGGTGCGTTGTAAATTTAAAAGTTACTTTACGGAGAGCAGAATTACCAAAATGTAGCACTATTAATGAAGTTTCTGTAACTAGTGACAAGTCACTCACTGAAAGAACTGCTGAGGAGTACAAAGTCCTTTAAAGGAACTTCAGACGTATATATCTTCAAAAATACCATGATTATATAAAAATCTTTTCTTTTTAGCCCTCCCCCTTTTTTCTTCTTTCCCGTTAATCAAGTTACGGTTTGGTGGGTTTTGTTGCCTCTCAGGACAAGACGTCTCCAGTGTTGTTAAGAAAAATAACAATATTATAGCAAATAAAGCAAGGAAGTCTTCTTTCTCACTTCAAACAAACATGGAAGCTCTGGAAATTAAAATCAAATTGACATTGTCTAAGATTAAATAAGATTCTTCAGAAAGGTCCCCGCTGCTGTAGCACTGAGATGCCACAATATGGGTAGAAGCTTTTTTCTTGCCCCCTGGGAAATCAGTATTTATTAATTCTTTCAGGGTACAAAATTACTTGAAATGATGAACTGATGAATTTTACGCTACCCTTCATTACCATTTTCAGATATTTTTGCTTTCTCTTCAGCTACTTTTATTTGCAGCCTTCTGAGCTGCACAGAAGGTCATGAATATTGGCTCTGTGTTACTTAGGAAACTCATTAACCCTCCTGGTGTAATGGATCTAACCAAGACAGCCATAAACTATGGAAGCTCTTGGGGTTCACAGGAATGACCTTCTCGTTCGTTAGTCCATGTTGCACAACATCTTAGTACCATAATGGCAACTCCTTATTCTTTTTTTACCTCCAGTGTTTTAGAGACATCATATTCTGCTTTCATCCCAGCTCGTAACCTGCCCTGTCTGGAATAAATTCAAGAGTTACAGCTGAGCACTCACAATATGTCAAGTTGATCTTAGTTATGGTGCCTCTGACACGAGTAGGCCTCCTTTCTTCCTCCACAGGGATCCATGAAGCTCTTCTCCCCTACCCTTCTCTCCCCGAGCCAATTCTATCACTGCATGATGAGTTGGACTAAGGAATCGATCTGTCTGAAAGCTAGTGGGGATTCTTCCGGGGTTGTTTTTTGGATGGAACCATTCCCTGATCCAGATTACACGTGACGGCACAAGCAGAAGAATGAGAGTAAGGAGCACACGAGAAATGGGTAGGCAGGAGAAGTAAGTTGGGTGTTATCTACTCTAGGATCCTGCTCTGGCAGGGGGGTTGGACTAGATGATCTTCAGATGTCCCTTCCAACCCCTACCACTCTGATTCTGTGGTGACCATGTTTTACAGCGTCATGTGCTCGGATTAGCTGGAAGTGATCATGAGGCTCGAGGGTTAGTCACTGAAGGGCTAGAAGGTTTCTGTTACACATCGTTGATCATTTGGGTTCACCCTGCAGCGGGTAGCCCCAAAAGCTCTTGGAGTGAACTTATAACTTGTCTTCACTCATCTTACTATCCTGGTTTTCATATACCTCTTAGACAACAAGTTGCCCGTGAGGCAGCAAACGGGCCTTCATGGCCAAGAAGGCCAGTGGCCTCCTGGGGTGCGTGAAGAAGAGTCTGGCCAGCAGGTCCAGGGAGGCGTACCATATATGCGTACCCAGAGCAGAGTTCCAGAATTAGTGTCCAGGAGAAACCTGATTTATCTGCACTGACTGTACGACCTCCCTGATTTAAGCAAGAAGCTGTGAACAAGTTCACCATGAGGTAACCATGAGCCAGCAATGGGCCCTCACGGCCAAGAATGCCAATGGTCTCTTGAGGTACATGAAGAAGAGTGTGGCCAGCAGGTTGAGGAAGGTTATCCCTGGCTCTACTCTGCCCCAGTGAGGCCATCTCTGGAGTATTAGGTACAGTGCCGGACTCCCCAGGTCGAGAGATACAAGGAACTAAATGGAGAGAGTACAGTAGCAGCGGTTCTGAAGATGGTGAGGACACTGGAGCATCTGTGTGCCCAGGAAAGGCTGAGAGCCCTGGGGCTGCTGAGCTGCACAAGAGAAGCCTCAGAGGGGAGCTGATCAATGCTGAGCAAGAGCTCAAGGGCCCATGGGGGGCAAGAGGATGGGGCCAGACTCTTGTCAGTGGTGCCCAGCACCAGGACAAGGGGCAACGGGCACCAAGTGGAAGCCAGGAGGTTCCATGGGAGCAGGAGGAGAAAGTTGTTTGGTGTGAGGGTGTGGGAGCCTGGCCCAGGCTGCCCAGAGAGGTTGTGGAGTCTCCTTCTCTGGAGAGCTTCCAAAGGTGCCTGGACAGGATCCTGGGCCCCCTGCTCTGGGTGAGCTGCTGGAGCAGGGGGTTGGACGAGATGATCTCCAGAGGTCCCTTCCAAATGCCACGATTCTAAGTGCCATGCCCTTTTTTCTTATTGCTTGACAGGCACAAAGCTCTCAGCCACAGACACGTTTCACTTTTGATTCATCTGGAATAAATGGGGGCTCCTCAACCCAAAAACATTTCAGAAGAGCCCGGCAACTCACTTTCTGTATATTATTGCCTCAGGGCACAGAGCAATGGGAAGTACCTGGAAAGATGTCCATTAAAGACTCAGATCCCAGGGAAGAGTCAGCCCAGGAGACCCATTACAGAGAAGCACATGGAGTTTTCAGACACAAGCAGTCTCAGAGCTTGCATCATTCACAAATTTCAGTTCTCGTAACAAATACAAAGGAAGATTCTCTGACAAAACCAGTCCAGACACAGTACCTGCTCCCACTCTGCTAGTCACGTCCTGAACGGTATCAGAAACCACAGGTTGCTCCAAACCCAGGTACGCCTTCACGAGGAAATTCAGGTCCGTGAACGCCTCATCCAGTTCATCTGCAGAAAGGGATACGCATCTCATGGTGGAGAGAAAGGATACATAGCGAAAAAAACCCAAGCTTTCATTGGTACTAACTTAGAAATCTCAGAAATCTGCATTCTTAACTCATCCAGCTCATCTCTTTGGCGGAAAAATCTTCACAAATAGCACATTCAAGAAAATAACCTGAATTTCATCTTGGTTTCTGCACTCTCCTAAATATTCTCCTGCAATTCAGCTGACTGTGTTTTATTTCTTTAGTGCTGTATTTAAATTGTTAGTTCCATGTGCCCTCGACAGTAACTATAAATACAATATTTCATATCACAATGATGTATTTCACCATCACCATGGTGAACCACAAAAATAATGGACACAAACAGGAACTTCAGAAAGTTCTACCTAAACATGAGGAGAAACAACTTCGCTGTGAGGGTGCCAGAGCTTGGACCAGGCCGCCCAGAGAGGTTGTGGAGTCTCCTTCTCTGAAGAGATTCCAAATCCACCTGGACATGAACCTTGACAACCTGAACTAAGTGAATTTTGCTTCAGCAGGATGGTTGGATGAGATGATCCCCAGAGGTGCCTTCCAAGCCCCACCATACTGGGATTCTGTGATCACCTCCACAAAATGGCAGACGCAGAACAAACTAGAAAAGGATCCTTCTCTACTGCCTGCTATCCTCAATTCCTAAATATCAAGAAATAAACATTTGTTTTCAGGAAATCTACCACTCTCACATTCCTTGTTTCAGGCTGAGGGACTTGAGCAAGTTACCAAGAAGAAAAGTCCTCCAAGGAAAAGCTTTGCAGCAGCAGCTTCTTCTTCACAGTGAGACATTGCCAGGCCCATCAGCTGTTAACTCGACACTTGAGCCTACCCTGTCCAGAGATAATTAGGTTTGTTGGATCAAAAGCATCTCTGAACTCTGCCCAGAAACCAGCAGACAATTAGGATGGATGAGTTTAATATTCTCATAAGAGACAATACTCAACAAGTGTGCTGCTGAGTTCAGTAGTTGGGTTTCTCTTTCTAGATGGGCTTAAAACACAACTTGGACACAGCAGAGTAGTTCAGTCCTGACAGATCTCCAGACCTTTTGGATTCCTAGGACAAGCATTAACTGGGAAAAATCACAAGTTTTCATAACAAGAACAATCAGCCACTGGAATAATCTCCCCAGGGAAGTGGTGGAGTCACCAACATTGGACACTTTGAAGATTAGGCTGGACAAGAGCTGGACCATCTTGTCTAAACTGGGCTTTTGCCAAGAAAGGTTGGACCAGATGATCTTTGAGATCTCTTCCAGCCTGCTATTCTATGATTCCATGAATTAAGGGATAGTTTAAACTGTTATGCTGAACATCAAACCACTTGTCATCCTTGGATGACACTTGGGAGTGGCTTTGCTTGCATAGCGGTTTCGGTCCATCTATCGGTGTGACATTAGAAGTCAAATTTCTGGTATGGAAGAGTTTAACTTACCTGTGTTGACTACAGCATCAAAGTATCCTGGAACATCCTGACTTATTTTGATGTACGTGTCCACTCTGGAGACCGCCTCTTCAATCTCTGGCCTGCTGAACAATCCTTTCCTCCGCAGATGTCCCTCGTATTTTTCTTTGTTCATCGGTACTAACAGGATGTATCTGGGTTTAAAGTAGGTATTTTTCAAGCTACGCACACCCTTTAAAAATAAGCAGAGAAATGCAATGTTTTCTTCCGGAAAACTGTGTCTGTTGAGCTTCTTAGAGCTGAGTTTAGGACAACTCCATATTTATCACAAATTACTGTGAAAGCAGTGCTGGCAACCTGTATCCAATCTATAGGTCTTGAGGTCTAGCATCCAACTAGGCACAATAGGCAAGTTCAAGGTGAAGAGCCCTAAAGCTGCACGTGCAAAGTGTTATAAGAACAGTGTAACTTTATTCTAAACACACTTTTGAAAGAATCCTTTCTGTCAAATCATAGAATCATTAATTTGGAAAAGACCACTAGGATCACCAAGTCCAACCTTCATCCCAACATCTCCCTGACCCCTAGACCATGTCCTGAAGTGCTACTTGTTTTTTGAACACCTCCAGGGATGGTGACTTCACCACTGCCCTGGGCAGCGTGTTCCAATGCCTGACCACTCTTTCAGTAAAGAATTTTTTCCCAATATCCAGCCTAAACCTCCCCTGGCACAGTGATTTAAAGCATCACACTTCTCATACCCACCAGTTAATGGCTTTTCCTTCCCTTCCACCCTATTACATGAGGAGCTCGTTATTCTAAATGTGTGTATCACCGACTCGTGCTATTGTCCTGACACAGCACAACTTACCTGCATCACCACCTTGACCTTTAGCTTTCCACTATGAATAAACAGACAATTTTCTCCTTAGGTGGTAAAATTTTCTAAATTAAATGGTGCAAATTCATCAAGATACAGGCATATTTATTTTGCTGGAGCAGCTTGCTGTCATAGAATCATTCTGGTTGGAATAGACCCTCAAGACCATCAAGTCCAGCCATGACTGTTGGAACTAGATGATATTTAAGGTGCCTTCCAAGCCAACCCAACCTCTTTGACGATTGTAAGACTCTGTATAAAACAGAATATTGTAATCACGGAGCCCTGCAACATGGTATTGCCACTGCCATAAGATTTGTACTGAGTTTTAAAGTCCTGAGGGCTGAGGCTTGTCCTCCTCACTCTGAACTTTCCTTGGCTTGGCTGTAACTTTGCTTTCCTTGGTTCAGCTGTGACAGCAATTTCTCTTGTTGGCCGAGTGTCTGTATCTAATTGTTTTATCTTTGCGAGGTACAACCCTAGTTTTATACGGATAGCAGTAACAAACAGTTGGTCCAGGTAGAATGAGATGTTTATGACTCAACATAATAACAGAGCGTAGATAAACACAGGCCTGGCACGATAGCAAAGACCTTGAGAAGTGGAAACACAGGACACAATGCAGAGGACTACAGGCATGGGAGGATAGGAGACAAGGCAGAGTCTTGACACTAGACACCTCACAACTATAAACATCTCAACAATGCTCAGTTAAAAAACAAAGGCTGGACAAAGTTGGGTTTAGGGGCAACGAGAAGAAATAGTATCTAACATAGATAAAGGACACTATATATAATGATTTCTTGTATCAGAAATAGCGTGGCCTGCAGGATTAGGGCAGGGATTGTCCCCCTGGACTCGGCACTGGTGAGGCCACATCTTGAATACTGGGTTCAGTTTTGGAGTCTTCATGACAAGAAAGACATTGAGGTGTTGGAGTGTGTCCAGAGAAAGGCAATGAAGCTGCCTTCTCTTCTCTTCTCTATCTCCTGCTCTGGAGAGATTCCAAACCCGCCTTGGTGAGATCCTGCTCTGGATGACCCTGTTGGAGCAGAGGGGTTGGACAAGATGATCTCCAGAGGTCACTTCTGACCTCCCTGTGATTCTGGAAGCATAATGAGACACATTAGCCACTCTGCCACCACACCGTCGGTTGGAACATGCTCTGCAGGTATTGGTGGCTACGCAAGCAATGGGAAAGCCCTGCAAATGTGCTGACTCCAACACATAACTTGTGTCAGGACCACAGCAGCTTCACTAACTGGAAGTGCAGACTCAGCGATATTTAACTTTTAAAATTTGTGTCAGTCTCCTTTATCACAGAAAGATATACTCTAGATTAAAGGGAATGAGCAGCTCTAAATTTTTAGCCGCAGCCCACAGACCATAATTAAAATTTCTTTTAACAGTGCTAAATCACTTTTGTTATGAGCCTCACAGCAGATAATGGACTTTGATAACTTCTACTCCAATACATAACTCACCGTTATTGTTTCTCATCTGCGAGCAGAGCCCACAGTGATACAAGCCTCTGTGTAATTACTACGTGATCTTGAAACTTTGGTGACAACAGAGTTTCTTAGCTCTCTGCCCAGGACAGGGGCTTTGATAATAGCCAATAAAAGTTATGGTCACTGCCCATGTCGATGGGTTAACCTCCTTATGAATAAACGTGATGTTCCATTGAGTTCTTTCTCCTAAATTATTTGATAACATCTCGACTTTGTGAAGAATTGGCAGCTTTAAAAGGCACCCCCCCTTCCATCACATTTAATCCTTTCCTATTTTCCCTCCTTTGCAAGTTTAGGGCCTGTCTGGCAAGACAACGAACCCATCCCACGTCTACAGCATCAGTGGAGACTGACAGTGATTCACAGTTCCCACAAGACTGAGGAAAATGAGGAAACTGGAAGAGGGGAGATTGAGATTGGAAATTAGAAGGAAATCCTTTACCCTGAGGGTGGTGGGACAATGGCACAGGTTGCCCAGGAGGGTTGTGGATGCTCCATCCCTGGAGGTGTTCAAGGCCAGGTTGGATGGGGCTTTGAGCAACCTGGTCTAGTGGGAGGTGTCCCTGCCATGGCAGGGGGGTTGGAACCAGAAGATCTTTGAGGTCCCTTCCAACCCAAACCGTTCTGTGATTCTGTGGAATGAAACTACACAGAGATGAAGATATTAATTTGCTGTGTAATATCAGTCAGGCACTGCTGAGCATATGAGCAAGAAGCTACTGATTTTTTCGCACTGAGATGCTGTTATTCAGGTATTGGTAACAGCCAGTAACGGTGCACAGATTTATTTGGGCCAAAAGGGACTAAAACGCCTTATGAACATGAAGGTTCTTAACTGCAAAGTAGTTTTCAATCATCAGTTTCACAAAGAAAACAATCATTCTAAAATTAATTGAATTTAGTATCATTTTTTGCTCAGGTCTCCCTAGTCATTCCCCTAATGGAGGGTCCTGCTTGGCAGGGGGGTTGGACTTGATGATCTCCAGATGTCCCTTCCAACCCCTAACATTCTATGATTCTAACTCTGGATGCACAATTCGGACCCTATGTTAGCACTGCAGTCCCCTACATTTCTTTTTTATCTCTGTTATTTTTTTCCCCTGTCTATCAAGGAGTGTTGCAGTGTCTGTTAATTAACTTGTAGCCATTTTCTAGAGGTAGAGCTGAGCTCTACAAACACATCGAAACCCAGCGATGCTCAGGATGGCACTGCGGGCACTCTGTAGAGTCTCTCATTTTGGAAACTCATCTAGATGGAGCTTATTTTGTAGAAAGAATTTGGAAGGAAATGAGAATTTCCTTCTCATTTCCTCCCAAAAAGGAAAAGAAGGCCTTTCCTTTTTGTCACCGCGAGCCCCAGCTAGTAAATCTTGATCTAAAATCATGACAAGTACATAATTAGAAAATTAGTTAAAAAGCTGTTCTTCTGGGATTCCAAGAGATAGCTTTGGACACTTTGTTTGTGACCTACTTTCCTACCGCAGCATGACTTCTGAGATTCTGCCATCTGTGCATGGGCACCTGATAAATCTCAGAGAAGGTGAAATAATGCCTCAAAGAGATTGCATCTTTTAACAGTTCTGGCTAAAATATTGCCTCAGGTCTGCATGTGTCCTCCACGGCCTCACCAGCAAAGGAGAACCACGGCATTCTTTGAGAGGGGGTCAGTAGGTGTGCAATGGAGGAAAAGGACCTGGGGGTGTTCGTTGACGGCCGGCTGGAGATGAGCCAGCGTGTGCCCAGGTGGCCAAGAAGGCCACCAGCATCCTGGCTTGGGTCAGCACCAGTGTGGGCAGCAGGAGCAGGGCAGGGATTGTTCCCCTGCACTGGGCACTGGGGAGGCCCAACCTCCAATGCTGGGGTCAGGTTTGGGCCCCTCACTCCAAGAAGGACCTTGAGGGGCTGGAGCGTGGCCAGAGAAGGGCAACAAAGCTGGGGAAGGGTCTAGAGCAGGAGTGTGGTGAGGAGCAGCTGAGGGAGCTGGGGGTGTTGAGCTGGAGCAAAGGAGGCTCAGGGGAGACCTTCTGGCTCTGGCCAAGTCCCTGACAGGAGGTTNACAAGAGGAAATGGTGTTGAGTTGTCCCTAAGAGGTTGAGGTTGGAGCTGAGGAGCAATGTCTTGCTGGCAAGGGCTGTGAAGGGCTGTGCCAGGCTGGGCAGGGCAGTGGTGGAGTCCCCATCCCTGGAGGGGTTTCCAAGCCGTGGAGATGTGGTGCTGAGGGCCATGGGTTAGTGGTGCCCTGGCAGTGCTGGGTTAATGGTTGGACTCAAGGATCTTAAAGGTCTCTTCCAATCAAAACAATTCTATGATTCTATGAAATGCAAGAGGAAGGCCCATGCTTGGCCAGGCTGGGTGGAGCTGGTATAGAAAGAAACTTTGTTCCACTGAGGGCATGACAGATTCTAGACTAGTCCCACCATAAGCTGCAGATTGGTGGAAACCACGTGGTTGAAAGGCTGAGGACACTGTAATGGAAGGTACTGGTGATGTGGTGGGGAGATGAGGCTGCTGAAAATTGAAAAAAATAGGCCAGGAAATTTTAAGAAGCCAGCAGAAGGATCCATCTGACTAAATGTGGGTGTTTGTAACGGGAGTGATGTGGTTTACACACTGACAGAGCAGAGCTACTTGAGCCTGGCAGTGGAGTTGAAAATGTGGTTCATCTGACCAACCAACTGTATCTCCAGTGCTGTAACTTAGCCCACACAACCAGGTCAAATGTATCGTGGGGACCTGTAGGCTGGGCAGAAGGCCACAGGATGTCTCTGGTGTCACTCAGCGGCTACGTCTAGGGAGCAGAAACAAACCTTACTCAAAGTGCATGAATTCCTCCCCAGGACAGTTAGAACATTCAGAAATGGTGAGGCAATATGTAAACCTTACCTCGATTTCTAAGTGAACACAGGTGGCAAGACCTTCTCTGGCAATTGACTCCACAGTGTCTCTTCCAAGTCCATAGCAGTAGCCACTGTATTTATAGGTTGCTATAAACTTCCCCTGAAATTCAAAACAGCAATTATAATGACACAGGAAATATTTTCATAGAATCATAGAATGGTTAGGGTTGGAAGGGACATCAAAGAGCATCTAGTTCCAACCCCCCTGCCATGGCAGGGACACCTCCCACTAGAGCAGGTTGCTCAAGGCTCCATCTAACCTGGCCTTGAACACCTCCAGGGATGGAGCACCCACACCCCGCCCTGGGCAACCTGGGCCAGGGTCTTACCACCCCCAGAGTGAAAAACTTCTTCCTAATTTCTAATTTACATTTCCCCTCTTCCAGTTTCAACCCATTACCCCTTGTCCTATCACTCCAACCCTTGTAAAAAGTCCCTCCTCAGCTTTCTTGCAGACCCCTTTCAGATACTGGAAGGCCACACGAAGCTCTCCCTGGAGCCTTCTCTTCTCCAGGCTGAACAACCCCAACTGTCTCAGCCTGGCTTCACAGCTTCCAGCCCTCAGATAATTTTTATGGCCTCCTCTGGACCCACTCCAATAGGTCCGTGTCCAATTTTAAGGGAAACAACCTCCTTAAAGGAGCATAATCAAACTGGTCTTCCTGGCTTTCCCTCCCTACAAAGGTTCTCCCTGTTTAAATCATCAATGATAATGAGGCCAACGGGAGCACAAAACTTGCAGAGAAGAGCAGAACATCAGTCCTGCAGGGTACGGGTGTCTACATTGTTCCTGGATAATAAAACCCCAGTGGCTTGAAAACAAGCTGCTGACAGGTAACAGCTTTCCTTGGTTATTCATTCACACTGTAAACAAAGCAGGATCCAAAGCAAGGAGCATCCTTCTCTTGATGTGGCATCAAACCATATGGCCACGCCATAGAAAATAGGAGATGCCAAAGAAAAGAGAGGGTGGAAACAAATCTGCAGGGAGAACGCGTAATTGGCCAAGAAATGTCAACGTTAAAGCCTGACAACTGAAACTTTGGTTCCCTGTGGCACGTCTAGAGAGATGGGAGCAGATTATACTCTTTTAAAATGAAACTCCTTGATTACTGAGAGTTATCGTTAAGGACCAGAGCAGGTGCTTGAGGTTTTGTTGGCTCCCCCAGTTGTATTTGTACAAAGGATGAGCTCTGTTGTGGCTCTTCAAGCCAAAGTTATATTGCAGGCAGCAAAAGGCCTCAGAAACGGTAGCTGGAGGCACAACGGCCTTCAGAGAGAAAAATGATGCCTTTAGGGTGAATTTGTTAGACTTTAAAAGACTACACTCCCTGCAGGGCTGCTGGAAGATCTTGAAAAAAGAAAAAAAAGCAAACCAGCAGTTATTTCAAGAGTATATCTTCTCTGCACAAACACCAGATATCTGCATGTGATGATCTGAGGGCTGGAAGCCCTCTGCTGGGAGGCCAGGCTGGCAGAGTTGGGCTTGTTCGGCCTGGAGAGGAGAAGGCTCCAGGGAGACCTTCTGGTGGCCTTGCAGGACTTCAAGGGGCCTACAAGAAAGATGGGAACAGACTTTTTAGTGGGGCCTGTTGGGACAGGACAAGGGGTGGTGGTTTTAAACTAAAAGAGGGAGATTTAGACTAAAGAGAAAGAAGAAATTCTTTACAATTATGGTGATGAGGCACTGGAACAGGTTGCTCAGGGGGGCTGTGGATGCGCCATCCCTGGAAGCGTTCAACGCCAGGCTGGATGGGGCTTTGAGCAACCTGGTCTAGTGGGAGGTGTCCCTGCCATGGCACGGGGGGTTGGAATTAGATGATCTTTCAGCTCCCTTCCAACTCAAACCAAGCCAGAAGTGCAGTGAAGCTGGGGAAGGGTCTAGAGCAGGAGTGTGGTGAGGAGCAGCTGAGGGACCTGGGGGTGTTGAGCTTGGAGAAAAGGAGGCTCAAAGGAGACCCTCTGGCTCTCCACAACTCCCTGAAAGGAGGGTGGAGCAATGTGGGGGCTAGTCTCTTCTGTGATGTAACAAACAATAGGACAAGAGAAAACAGCCTCAAGTTGCCCCAGGGAAGGTTGAGGTTGGACATGAGGAGCAATGTCTTGCTGGCAAGGGCTGTGAAGGGCTGTGCCAGGCTGGGCAGGGCAGTGGTGGAGTCCCCATCCCTGGAGGGGTTTCCAAGCCGTGGAGATGTGGTGCTGAGGGCCAGGGGTTAGTGGTGCCCTGGCAGTGCTGGGGGAACGGTTGGACTCGATGATCTTAAAGATCTCTTCCAACTAGAAACATTTTGTGATTTTATGATCCTGTGATATGGAAATAAGATTACTTCTACATTATACCCCTGATTCCTACTGACCGTTATGCTCATTTCTATTTATTCATGCAGAAAAAAAAGGCAGCAGAAATACACAACAAATTTGTGGTTTCTGTCTATGAACTCAAGCCACTGTTTAACTGTGAGTGAATAAGCGTGCGCGCATAGACATGAACTTAATATACGGAAAAATAAATTACAGTTAGCTGTGGACAGAAAAGTCGAGCTTATGCTGGGTGTAAGATACTCGTCAGGTACTTACCGCGTTCACCATTTTGTCAAACGCTTCTTGGGAAACAAAATAGTAATCAAGTCTGTTTTCTTCACCAAAGTAAGCTGCCCTGGTGGTGTGACAGGGACTGGAAGATATACGGGATAATAAAGAAATAACCTGTTTTCAATCACAGAAGCAGCTATGGAATAGGAGGGGGTGGGGGAGAGGGAGAATTCGACAAATCATTTTGTTTTGAAGAAGAGAAGAAAGATGAGGAATGTAAAGGGGTGCAAATCATACCACTAATGCCGCAGATTTGAAAGATTAACCCATAAATACCACAAAAAAGCTGAAATGTAACGTTAGATTTTGGCTATAAATCCCCCGCAGCCCAGGATAGCCTGAACTGAAGCTGTCACAGCACCCTGCAATAGAGAAAGGATGAAAGTGGGTTTTTTCCCTGTTATGGCAGCTTGTGGATGATATAACGTGAAATCCTAAATACGGAAAAGGAGACTAGGAGTTAGGCTGAACTGTGAGGTTCAGAAAGAGATATAAAGAGCAATCTTTAAATAGACCCATAATAGTAAGGGGAGAAACAATCCTGAAACTAGGGAGATAAGTGGGATGCAAGGCAGGGAAAGTAATTGCCTGCCAGCACGTAAGAATAGGAGAGACCTCGGATACGTGAGCTTGCCGCCTGGGTGAAACACTATAAAAGATGCCAAACAACCCCAAAATCCCCAGCTAAGTCAATGCATGTTGCAATTTCAGACTAAAGCAAAAGGCCTGTGTGATAGGACGAGGGGTGAGGGGTTCAAACTGGAAGAGATTTAGATCGGAAATTAGAAGGAACTTCTTTACCCTGAGGGTGGTGAGACCCTGGCACAGGTTGCCCAGGGAAGCTGTGGATGCTCCATCCCTGGAGGTGTTCAAGGCCAGGTTGGACGGGGCTTTGAGCAACCTGGTCTAGTGGGAGGTGTCCCTGCCATGGCAGGGGGGTTGGAACGAGATGATCTTTGAGATCCCTTCCAACCCAAACCATTCCAGGATTTTAACTCTTTGGCTTCTGCTGCATTGTCCTGGAAAATACGGCAAAAAACACACCACCTCCCAGTCTCCCACCTCCCAGGCCATTTCTGTTCATTTATTTCCGAGAGCTGAGTTATAAACCATGAAGGAGTTTAGTCTATAATGCAGAGCTGGACAGATCTTAACGATCATCACATTAGAAGTTGCCTTTTTTTTTTTTTACAAGCAAGCTGTGGCAAATCGAGAGGAGTACGCTACACATGGACGCTGTAAAATTTCACCTCAAAGCCCTGATTTTTGTTAAGATACTACGAACGTATCCAGCTTTAAAGGTCATTTCTGAGCACCAGCCAGATGGTTTGAGGGTCCGGTTACACTTGATTTTTTGAAACGCTTCTAAACGTTGCAGCCCTTTTTAATTGCAAGGCCATGTTTACATTCAAACTGCCAGGGTATCTTGCGTGAAATACATTTTTAATGAGTGGAATGTTTGAAATTTAAAAGTGTAAGCCATAAAATTGCTTAAATCTCCCCTGAATAATTAAAATACAACTTTGCTTTATGGTTGCAATTTTCTGCTCTGTTAAGATTCTGGCTCTCCCGCTTTTTTTTCCGCTCATGCATAAAACTTTTAAGGAAAATAAAATACACAGGATAAAAACAATGCTCTTAAAAAACACATAGTGCTTGGAAAATTTCAATTGCTGTTCAATTAGCTTGTAATTTCCAGTCTAGTCTTTCAAAACATAGCAGTTGTTTTAAAGAAGGCAAAAAGCCATTTTTTTCGTCACATAACTTTCACAGATCTCTACTTGAAATGTCCTTTCAACCTGCCAGTTTAATGACCTAATCCAGCAAGTGCCTACAATCTGGGTACAGAGTAGACAGATCTACACATAGATCCTTCACAGCGGTGTAGGACATTAGAGAAGAGGGCTACTACTGGACATCACAGTGACATACCGAGCATGGTCCTGTGATGCTAAGAACTCCGAGGAATCATTCTCACATATGTGCCCCATGGTCCCTTTCTGGCCAGGCTGGATTGATGGGCCTAGGCCAATGGGATGAGGGTCAACAAGGCCAAGGGCCGGGTCCTGCCCTTGGGTCACAACAAACCCCTGAACGCTCCAGGCTGGGGGAAGAGCGGCTGGAAAATGCCTGAGGGAAAAGGACCTGGGGGGGTTGGTCAACAGGCGGCTGGAGATGAGCCAGTGTGTGCCCAGATTGGTCAAGAAGGCCACCAGCATCCTGNTCAGGGGAGACCTTCTGGCTCTGGACAAGTCCCTGACAGGAGGTTGAAGCCAGGTGGGGTCGGGCTCTTCTCCCAAGGAACAAGCAATAAGACAAGAGGAAACAGCCTCAAGTTGTGCCAGGGGAGGTTTAGGCTGGACATGAGGAAAACTACGTGTGAAGCTATGGCCAAAGTCTGGTTAAAAATCAATCATGTAATAAAAAATCTGAGAAAAGAAAGGAGAGACAATATAAGAAGGATACAAACCAGAGCCTAACAGCATGTGCTATGATGGGACCTCTGGAAGTAGGTGAAGAACGGAAGGACAAGAGGAACACTTTGCACCACCTAATTTTTGGTGGATTAGATAGTGCTGATCTAACTTAGCCGAACTTCTCACCTACTGTGCACTGAAAATAGGCAGGTATCCAAGGGAAGTGATCCACAAAGGCTGAATGTCCCTTGGAAGGAGATGGGTTCTCTCTACCAAACACACACAGAGCCCAAGGTGGTAAGAAGCATCGTTCAGACCTTTCAGAGAGGGCGAATTAGTCCTCCCACCAGGTGGTGAAGTCTGAAAGGTGCCATTTACTTTGATAACGCTACTCAGAAGATAATAAACTGGTCCCTTCCGAGCTTCTGGATGCAGTCTGCAGACGCATGCTAATGTCTTTATATGCAGGTGTGTTCCAAAAATGAAGAGAAACGCATCTATATCTAAACAGATGTTAGGTTGAGGGGCATGAGAGAGCGTGGATAGAACAGGTCAATAAAAAGGAGCCCTAAATGACACATTTCTCTCTGTTTGTTTGCCGTTCCCCTTTGAAAAGAACATGATAATTTCAACAGCTTTTCTTTTAAGGTAGTATTCGATGGCTCCAGGCAATCAAGCCTTGGGAAGAGATAAAACGCATAGCAATGAACAGTTATAGATTGTCTTTAACTTGGAAAAAAACCCCCAAAACGAAACCAGCAGCAATTCTAGCCTTGATCACTTGGTGTTCTCTTAAACTTACGGAGCAACCTTACCCGTATCTGAAGAAATTGTTGAACTGTCTGCAGATCTTATGAGTAAGTTCTCTCTTCCCACAGGCTACAGGACCAGCTAATACCAGCATGGGGTAGGGAGCATCAAGACTAGGCAAAGTGCTGCAAGAAAGGAAAACAAGGAGCTGTTATGTCACCTACAAACGAAGCCTTCAGCAACTTTGTCTAAAGCTTCTGCAGAGACTTGATCATCATTTCAACTAATCGCACCCGTCCATCACACTATTGGCGTTGTTCACAGCGTAGACAAAAGCCAGGAGAAGCGTGTGCTCGGTCTGATAGGCTCTAAACATAAAAATAGCACAAAATACTCCATTAAAGACCCCTGGGTCTCTTTTGCAAAGGGAATAATGTGATTTCTACTATAATCTTTCCGGATTTATAGGCTTTTCTAAAGCTCCCTCTGCAGTTACGGTGTTGCTGGGATTTGTTTAAGAGTTCTCCATGTCTATTGCAGAGACGATAATATTTTAATGATCAGGATAATAAGCCGAGCGTGAACCTGGACTCAATCCTACAAACCTTTACGGACTCCTGCGTGTGATCTTGCTGACATCCGTGGCCTTGCCAGATGAAGGTGGCAATTTGTAAAGAACCCTTCAATTCAACGCAGTGAAAACCACTAAGATGCTTAAACTCCGCTGAACACAAATAACGCTACAATAAAAGAACCCAAAGGGCTGTGAAAACACAAAGCCCCCCATTTTCTCCACGCTGAGAAGATGCTTAGATCCTCAGATATCTACTTCCAGCTGTGAATGCTAGACTGAAAAGCATTTCTGAGGTTTGGAGTGCCCAGTAATTTATTTAGGTGGCTATAAATGGAATGCAACTGTGGGCTCTCATTTGTAAATCTCAGCTAGATCTTAAGGTTATGCCGCTTGAGAGTATGTCAGAAATAGTTGAAATAATTTCAAGCCCACTTATTTTTTTAACTAATAAATGGCTTTAACCACATTTAATTTTTAAAGTGGAAGAAAACTACCGAAGCGCGCTTAGCTTCCATTTAATGTGATTTCAAACAGGGGAACACCAAGTACCAGAAAACAGAATCCATTTCTTTTAGCTTTTCTCCAACTCTGTAAGAAGTGATAACCATCCAACACAAGCATGGAGGAAAAAAGATTTCAAAGTAATTGCTTTACTCCTGTTTTAGATTCAGCAAACCAGCTCCATTATCTCCCAGACTATATGTATATAATGGGACTTGATGTTCCAGAAGCACTAAGGTAATAATGCAATTCCGTCTCCTAATTCTCCTGAGCAGTGCTATCCTCACAGAAGAAATAACTGATACTCCTAATAAATTAAGAGAGTGGCTCGTGTCTGTGCAGCTGTGCTGTTACTAAACTGTGCAATGAACCCAGATTGTGGTTCAGTGGTCTCCCCACTAGACTATTTTAAAGCAAGGCAGTAGCAGAACCCTTGGGAGGTTTAAGGATTTATTTTTTTACCTACTGTGCTGATTGGTGACATTTACAAAACAGAGAAAAAAACCCATACAATTGTCTTGGGTGGAAAAGACCTCTAAGATCATCAAATCCAACCACTAACCCAGCACTGCCAGGGCACCACTAACCCCTGGCCCTCAGCACCACATCTCCACAGCTTGGAAAGCCCTCCAGGGATGGGGACTCCACCACTGCCCTGCCCAGCCTGGCACAGCCCTTCACAGCCCTTGCCAGCAAGACATTGCTCCTCAGCTCCAACCTCAACCTCCCCTGGGGAAACTTGAGGCCGT
>VZZY01025203.1:0-16149 GCA_013400335.1 Eurystomus gularis | reverse complement strand
CCTCCCCAGTGCCCAGTGCAGGGGGACGATCCCTGCCCTGCTCCTGCTGGCCACACTAATGCTGATCCAAGACATACATTAACATTAGACAACTTTAGCACAAGAAGCTCATTAGCCCAATACATTAAAAATACTGGAGAAGGTAAAAATACTTTAAAAAAATTATTATCTGTACCTGTTAGGTCCTGACATTTTGTTCAGTTCACGAAATATCTTCCTCCCCTCCTGATTATTTGAGCTGTTCAGATTGTCCTTCCCTTTTCAGACATTTATGGCAAGGAAAAGAGCAATTTAAGACCACATGATCCCAGGAGGTATTGGTGACAGCTGTGGATTCCACAACTGCATTATTATAAATGAACCATTTCAAAGACGGGAATTCCATGATAGACACTTAGTGACTAGAGATTCAAAGTGCATCAAGGCATAGCAGAAAGGTTCTTACTCTTGCTCAATCATAGAATCATCGTAGAATCACAGAATGGTTTGGGTTGGAAGGGACCTTAGAGATCATCTCATTCCAACCCCCCTGCCATGGGCAGGGACACCTCCCACTAGACCAGGTTGCTCAAGACTCCAAGGTCATGCCCTTCATGAATAATGATGTCAAGGCAGAGCTGTGATGACAGAACCCTTATCTTCACCATAGTCTTAATATATTCCTTCCTCCTGCACAGAACCTGTTACATGCTTGCAGACCGCAGAGTTCCTCTGTAATCTTTTCTTTTCCAAGGAAATGATATCCAGTAATGATACAACAGTTCATTAGCTGACATCACTACACTCGGAATTCAAATTCTCTTCAAAACATTTCCCTTGCTTAAATTCCTCACATCCTCAAAATCCTGGGATTTGTTATTTCATCAGAAGAAGGCAGAGAACATTTCCATAATCCTACCTTCCATGACATCACCACTTACAGCTTCTCAAAAGATAAACTAGAAGTTTTGGGTTTCCTACAGCTTGTAAACAGCATCTTGTAAAGAGTTCTTGGCTCATTTCCTGGGCATCTTTCAACTTCCCTTGTCTTCAGCGAGCGCAGCAATACACTGCTGTGCAAGATTAATAGATTTCAAGGCCAGAAGGGACTACTATGATCATCTAAGTCGGCTTCCCCTCATCATATTGGCTACGGGATTTCCTCGAGTCAGTTCTTCTTTCAAGCCTCATAGCTGGAGTTCCGTTAGAGCGTATTTTAATTAAAAACGTTCCAGTTGTGGAGAACTCTTGGTAAATTGTTCCAGTGGTTAATTACTTTCATTGTTAAAAATACTCATGCTCTATTTCTTCTCTGAATCAATCTAGCCTCAATAGCCAGAGACTGAGTCTCATCAGGTACTTGCCCAATAGAGTGAAGAGTCATTCGATTTCTGCTCCCCACGTAGCAGTTAGAACTATGACCAAGCTGCCTCTTAAAATGCCACATGGATTTCTAGTAGGGGAAAAATACACGTAATATTGTTCAGTGGTGTGTTACCATGTAATTAAAGATAGAATCACAAGGCACGCACGGAGAGGGAATGGCTTAAGAAACTTAATGCTAATGTTTTCTGACTGCAGAGTATGCAGGAATGTAACCTCTTGCTTTGTTTTCAGGTTTATTTTTAATAGAGATACCAAAGAATCCCAGCGTGGTGGGGTTGGAAGGGACCTCTGGAGATCATCTTGTCCAAGNCTGGGCACCACTGACAAGAGTCTGGCCCCATCCTCTTGCCCCCCATGGGCCCTTGAGCTCTTGAGCAGCACTGATCAGATCCCCTCTGAGGCTTCTCTTCTCCAGCTCAACAGCCCCAGGGCTCTCAGCCTTCCCTGGGCACAGAGATGCTCCAGGCCCCTCAGCATCTTTGGAGCCTCCACTACTGGACTCTCTCCAGTAGTTCCTTGTCCCTCTTGACCTGGGGAGCCCAGAACTGGACACAATATTCCACAGTGTCCTCAATAGCAGGAGAACCTCCCTCAACCTGCTGGCCACACTCTTCTTCATACACACCAGGAGACCATTGGCCTTCTTAGCCATGAGGGCACATTGCTGGCTCATGATCAACCTGTTGTCCACCAGGACTCCCAGGTCCTTCTCCATGGAGACGCTTCCCAGCAGGTCACCCCTCCCCTGTACTGGTGCAGGGGGTTGTTCCTCCCCAGGTGCAAGACCCTCCACTTGCCCTTGTTGAACCTCATGAGGTTCCTTCCACCCAATCCTCCAGCCTGTCCAGGTCAATATTACCATATTATGTATATTCCCATATTACCAAACCAGAATTAATTATCATCTGATCTAAAAAAGTGAGATGCAAATGAACTGCCCCAATCTGGTTCCAATAAGCATTTTATCATAGAAGCCTGTAATGCATCATCATTAGGAAGATTTCATTAATGACTCCGCCGTGCTCTTTCCAGCTGAGCACGGGCAACCATTCAAAGCATCATTAAGAATGTTGGCCAGGGCCATAAATGCTGGTCTGCATGTTTATCTGTGTGTGTGTTCAATACCTCTGACAGAAGACAGAATTGTTTCCTTCCTGCAAGGAAGATACACACACAGAACCTAGTAAACAAATATTTAAATGTCTGCATTGGAAGAAATCCATGCCTTTAGGTAAAACTATTGTGCTTTTTATTTTTGAAGGAATCGCCAAGCCTGCAAAGCAGAATAGAAATCTTTGGTTGGTTTTTTTTTCTATAGGCTGTGAAGAATTCTCTGAGCTATCACCACCACTGGGACGGTTCCTGTCTTTTAGCAACAAGCCCGGAAAACACAAGACTCGCAATAAAGCTATTCTAAAAAATACATATTTCTGAGTTACTAAATCATGGATCTTAAATCAGGTTACTTAGCTACGAATTAAGATGTCCAAAGTTTTGCTAAAACAGGGTGTGGGGCACAAAAGCTGATCTCAGTGCCTACTGTAATAATAAATCACGTCCATTTCATAGTATCTTCCATCAGAGTATGTCAAAGCACTGGCCAAGTATTCATCATGGAAACAACATAACATATCTGTGGAGCAGCAAAGTGCAGCCATTTTGTACAGCTTATGAGGAGCAGCTGAGGTTGTTGAGCCTGGAAAAAAGGAGGCTCAGGGGAGACCTTCTGGCTCTCCACAACTCCCTGAAAGGAGGGTGGAGCAAGGTCAGGGTTCATCTCTTCTCCCAAGGAACAAGTGAAAGGACAAGAGGAAATGGCCTCAAGTTGCACCAGGGGAGGTTGAGGTTGGACACGAGGAAAAATATTGTTCCCAAAAGGGTTGTGAAGGGCTGTGCCAGGCTGGGCAGGGCAGTGGTGGAGTCCCCATCCCTGGAGGGGTTTCCAAGCCGTGGAGATGTGGTGCTGAGGACCACGGGTTAGTGGTGCCCTGGCAGTGCTGGGTTGATGGTTGGACTTGATGACCTTAAAGGTCTTTTCCAACCTAAACAACTCTCTGATTCTATGATTCCATTTCCTAGATGAGGACTGAGCCTCAGAGAAGTCACCTGGTGTGACAACAGCAGTGTCATCTCCTCCCCAAGGCAGAAGTAGCTGGACTTCCCTAAGTACAAACTTGAAAATTCCACCTTATGAATATAAAACGTGCCCCAGAGCCACAGAATACAATCATTTTGTTCACAATGGGATGCCAATAGTGTGAAGAGGAGTAAACAGAATAGGAAGAAGATATGTTTTACAGCTCTCTCCTCCCTCTAGAGATTTTTAAATTGCCTTTGGGTATGATAGAAATTTTGCATCGTTCATTGCTGGTGCACACGGCCATCTGCTTCAACAGCTTGCTTAAAAGCAACGGAGCTAGGGACAATCTGTCTCCGTGTTTAGAGGTGAATGACTAACTTCATTCCAGAATCAATTTCAACCAAATAAGATTTGCCTAATTTCCAGCCTGCTAACAGAACGCTGTAGAACTTCCCTTCGCTAGGTTAATTTAGAGGTGGGAGAGGGACAAAAACCACGTCCCTCTAAAGACGCCAATAGATTCTGCTTTCCTTGAGTGCCACCCTCAGGAGTAGATGTGAAGTGGAGGTGAACTCACCTGTCAAAGATCCTCTGGGGCTGCAGCATGCTGTACATAATGTGGGTCATATGATCTTTAGCAGCAACGACTTCTGGAGGAGGATCGTATTTATTCACAGCAGCAACCTGTTCCCACAGTTTGGGGGCAAAAGGAAGAAGAGCAGTGATGGAATTGTCTCCAGCTGCAACATGCTTCGCAGATCACTCTGAGTAATGACAGCTTCATATTTATGAGGGTCAATCTTTGTATTTGGCTTGTCGGGGAGAGCTCTGCTACCTAAATCTTTTCAGGAGATTGAAGCATAATTTGCTAGCTGGATGGAGAGCAGCCAGACGCAGCTCACCATCTTTAATATATTCAACCTTTTACTGGGAAGAAAACAGGATGCCACGTAAGATGCAAAGTAATTTTGCTTAGGTTTTAATTATCCATTAATTTGCATCCTCTCGGTGCTGGTGGAAGGTGCCGAACTAAAATCCTTAGGGACCGAAGGCACTCATTTATTCATCAGAAGAGGAATAGAATGGGCACTAACAAAGTAAGCAAAGTGCAATTTTCTCCTGACAAGGCACTTCTGTCTTTCCTGGGAGGAGGAGCACTCAAGCTCCAAGGATTCCCTCCATCCATTCTCTTGAAAGCTCTGCAGAGGGTTCTGACCACTAATGAGTTGTGTGGTTTTTGGTATCATTGATGCTACCCACTCAGAAACACGTTAAGAAAGACCAAGTCATTTCATCTAAGTAGTATGGTGCAGGAGGAGGGATCTTCAAAGCCAAACATTCAGGACGCAGTACCCAATGTCCACACTATTTTGGGGCAAGGTGGAGAAGGGAGCTCATTTTATGTCCCTGCTCAGTGCAGGGGGGTTGGACTAGATGACCTTTAAATGTCCCTTCCAACCCAAACCATTCTATGATTTCACTCAAGTTCTAGTTTGGTCCTTTGGTCTGAATTAGTGGCTAGAAGCCCATTAGGTGCAGCCTGGTGCCCATCTTCTGGGTAAGGTTAGTCCAAAAGAAGTCTAGTTCGTGTGTTGCAAGACTATTCCACAATGAGACTGAGCATGACAAGTTGGGCAACAGGGATTTTCACTTCATAAATCATAGAATCATTTAGGTTGGAAAAAACTTCGAGGATCATCAAGTACAACCTTCAAAATGACACTTCTGATCTGAACGGCAACATTTCTTTATATCCATTTTGTGCGTTACGGAGACAAGGGCTGGTGCCTCCAAATTTGGTTTGACAAGAGAGTTTATGAAGCTAGAATAGATGTCCTAAAACAACCTGGGGAGAGGATTTTCTCAAATCACTTTAATCATCCAGAAGTTAAGTGTTAGTCTAAACCAATCATCCAGGCTTCCTTTTACAGTCCATAAAGAAAAATTCCTTTAATATATTCAAAATACTACTGGAAGGAAAATAGATTTTCACATGAGACAAAGAGTAAGATCAATGTCTCGGGTAGGTGGAGTAAATTACACGCCAGTATCATCCCTTCTCTGTGTTCATGATAGAGAGATTAAACAAGAACGCCGACATTTATGCAGCTGAAGTTAGGAGTGATTATTTCCCTTAAGGAACATTTTAAAAGGATAATTCTCTGAAATCCAACCCCAGTTGCAAGCTGTTAGGATCAAAAACTAGGCGCTAATACTACATGGAGCAACCAAATTACGTAAAAGCAGCACAAGGGGGAAAGGTTCTATTAGAATCAATTACCCGTTGCTTAAAAAAACCCAACAATGGTATTTTAGAAGTAGCACCATGGTTGTCACTTCAGAGTATTTCATGAGTGGAGCTGCCTATTTAGATTCACTAGTTGAGTAACGATGGCTGCCAAGTGAATGTCTTCACTGAAGAAAGTTTTTCGGTAATCTCTGCATTTTAATATACCACAGAATCATCGAATGGTTTGGGTTGGAAGGGACCTTAAAGATCATCTCGTTCCAACCCCCTGCCATGGCAGGGACACCTCCCACTAGACCACGTTGCTCAAGGCCTCGTCCAACCTCATCTTGAACACCTCCAGGGATGGAGCATCCACAGCTTCCCAGGACAACCAGTGCCAGTGTCTCACCACCCTCACCCACAACCCATCCAGAAATTCTGTAGATGTGTATCTGAGTTTAAAAGCAAAAGCCTCTGAATTTGTAGCCTATCCTGGGGGCTGAGACATGGGCGATCTACAAAGCCACATCTGCATGCACCGCTTTTAATACTCCTTATTTAGAAAAAATCCAGAATGACCCGATGTTTACGTACCTTTTCTTCCACTGAAATCATCTTGAGATCCAGTTCTGTCAGTTGGAGCAACGTGAAAATCGCCACGAGCCAATAATCTCTTTGCTCCTGAAGGACAAAGTTCCCACTTTGACATCAAGTACTTCAGTTCATCGATCTAATATTTAATTTCCAGTGGTTGAAATGAAATTGGCCTTTAATACATTGCAACGTTAAAAGCTTTTTACCCTGAAGGACGGCGATACACTCTACAAGCTGCCCCCCAACCACAAGCTCCTGCAGCAAAAGTTAATGGTTGTTCAAAAGTCCACAACTGCAGTGTTCAAAAGGTCAAGATGGGCATTTAAAAATCACCACCACACCCACCAGAACATAAAGAAAGACTTCTGGAGAGCTGGAAGTGTTATCTGCATACTCCATAGAGTAAACTATTAGTACCTCTACCTTTAGTTGTACAATAGGAACTTTAAGAGAATATTAATGAATCCGTGATTATATAGGCTTTTAAGTCGGAGACAATTAAAAAGAATAATTAAAAAACGAAATTAAAAAGCTGACACTGACAAGTTCATGAAGCTCCTTAGTTCTAAAAAACAGTAAGGTCCTGGTAAAACCACGGAAATTCAGAAAAAAAACGGCAATGACAGCAAGAATTTGTTAAACCCTTAACATTTCTCTTCTTTCTGACGCTGAAAATCACTGAAATTCACACATAATGTAGAAGTCACAAGAGTCAGGACAGAATCATCCTTCATCACTCAGGACAACCCACAAATGGCGAGCCAAAGTCAGAATTTCTCATATTTTGCAGATGTCATTGTTGTTGATAAAATGGATAATTCATTAACTGAGGAATATTATGGGAGCCACAAATGAGAACTGAGTAAATCCTGAAGAAGAAAAGAACAAATTCCAAAGACACATGGTTTTAAAAGGGATGCTGTTAAGCTCCTTTGAGCTTTTCCCGGGAATAAAAGTACAGACCTTCAAAGCAAACAAAAAGGGGATCTTTTCTTCCCCCCAAATCACGGCGTCCTGCGAGTACAAGCATGTAAATGGATTTACCAAAGGAATTAACAAAATCCATGGATTTACTATGTGGATGTTAAACATCACGATTCACAGGCTGTTCTCAGAGAAAGGTGGGTAACCATGGCAGGGAAACCATCACTCATTATTTCTTGTACTCCTTCCCCAGCCACTCTCCGAGACAGAAATTGAGGCTAAATGGATTCTGGTGTGATCCACACCAGTAGTTCTAGGTTATTTTTGGCCTCCTCTTCAGTTTTTTCTTACCTGCAGAGGATTTTTTAAAAGATTTAAAACTCTGAGGAGAGGCAGATCTTCAATCCATTCCAGTTCATGCAGCTCAGCAATCTAATTAGTGACAGAAACAGAGCATAAATCAGCAGCGACAGAATCCATAACTATGGAGGGGGGGGGGAAAGTATTTTAAGCCCTGCACTTAAAATCTGGACGTAAAAAAATTCATTATACTCACAAAATGGGTACACATGTTAACTGCATTCAATGAGGCACTTGTAGTCACAAAAAAGCAGACAAGTTGGATGTTAGCTGGGGAAGCAGAATAATCCAGGCAGCAATTTCAAGCCACCTGCATTTATCCAGTTCTTTCAAATGTCAAGCCCTAACACATTTAGCTTTTATGTCGCTGATGTGCTTAAGTGAGGCAATTCTGCAGCTATATTTGCGCTTCAGTTGACTACAGAAAAAAAAAATCCTTCTAAGAAAAGTTTCTCTTCAACAGGGCTCAGGTTCATCCTACCCAACCCGCAGCGCTTGACTGAAAAGCATCAGCGTGGTTGTCCTTGGTTGCCCAGGTCCAGAGGGTGATGGATTCCACTTAAGGTCTCATCTATCCACAAAGGAATTCTGGGCTGGCTGCGCTCAGGCACATTGGATAAGCACTGGAAGTTCTGCAGGATTAATCAAACTTTGTGGGTCCAAACCAAAGTGACACTAGAGGCACTCGTGCTAGACCCTTGAGGGAACAGTTGCAAGGCTCGCAATTAAAACAAACCGGGTCAAATGGGATTTGTGTCGCCTCGTTTTAGCCATCTGTGAAGTTAGCCCGAGTCAGCTGCTTTATAATCAGTGGAGAAAGGCAGATGCAGAGCTCCTCTGATCTGTGGTGGGCTGGGATGAATGGCCTTATGGACACGAAGATGCTGAGGGGCCTGGAGCATCTCTGTGCCCAGGAAAGGCTGAGAGCCCTGGGGCTGCTGAGCTGCACAAGAGAAGCCTCACAGGGGAGCTGATCAATGCTGAGCAAGAGCTCAAGGGCCCCTGGGGGGCAAGAGGATGGGGCCAGACTCTTGTCAGTGGGGCCCAGTGACAGGACAAGGGGCAACGGGCACCAAGTGGAAGCCAGGAGGTTCCATGGGAGCAGGAGGAGAAAGTTGTTTGGTGTGAGGGTGTGGGAGCCTGGCCCAGGCTGCCCAGAGAGATTGTGGAGTCTCCTTCTCTGGAGAGATTCCAAAGGTGCCTGGACACGATCCTGGGCCCCCTGCGCTGGGTGAGCTGCTGGAGCAGGGGGGTTGGACGAGGTGATCTCCAGAGGTCCCTTCCAACCCCAGCCATTATGTAATGCTGTGATTCCTTGTTTTCCTCCACTGCCAAAAGACTGAACCGAGAAGACTTCAGATTCTATCCTTATCTTACACGAAGTATCTAAAACCATAAAGCTCAACCACAGATTACCCAATACTCATTTTGAGATACCAAGAAGCACACCACAGAACGGTTTTGACCAAGGTAAATGTTATTTGGTTGGATTTCCTAAATAAATCATACAACGCCAACCGCTACACTTGACACTCACCGAACGTGTATGAGACACGGTTTGCACACAATCCTGTCGTGCCCATTTTTGAAAAATCAAGCATTTTAAGATCTTTCTGGATGGTAGCGAGCTGAAATAACTCAGATCTTTCTGCAGTAATTAATTAAAATTATCCTTAAGTTATTCTTCAGAAGGAAATGCTCAGAAAATGGTGATTCATTAAAACACTTTCAATAACATCATTAAACGAGGCAAATTTTGATGAGGTAAAATTAATAGCTTTTGCGTGCCACGAAGAACAGTGGAAACTCTATGAGGCAATGGAAGTGGAGCTATTAATGCTAATAGCACCTATACTACTAGTTTCCTGCCTTGTGCAACTGATGTACCTTTAAATGTCAACTGAAACACAGCGTGAGAAAAAGAATTCACAGTGTCTTGAATTAAATCCTGTAAATGGTCCTTGCAAGGGGGGAAAGATGACAGAAAATGTTAAATTCCTGGTTTATAATTTTATTTCTTCGTTTCCTAGATTTTTTTTTTTCTACATGCAGATCTGCCTTTGATATCAAAGTTACTCAAGAATTGATGGTCTTTTCAGTCAAGGGTGCTGGAAGATCAGTATCAAAAGTATTATGTGTTTGTAGCTTGGGTTTCAAAATTCAAATACAAATGGGTTGGATCGTGTCGTTGTACTTCTAGTAAAAATCCTGCTGCGCAACACAAGCCACTCTATTATAGAGAACAGGCAGTTCTGCCTTACAGGGAATTTCCAGCTGAGAGCTCAGAAGAATCTGTGGTCATAAAATTGGGCTGAGAGATATTAGCAAACCCTCTTGAGGCCTGGCAGTAGAGAAGCCGTGGTGTAAGTAAAGATCCGCAGGAATAATCAAGCTGGAAAAGCTGCATGCTCATCCCCATCCTATCCACTCCAGGGAGCTCTGTTAGTTCTTCACGTGCGTGAGTATTAAATACTACACAAGTGGTACCTACCTACAGATAAACCCATCTAGAGATACTAAATAAGATCTGAGGGGGACACATCAATCGACACATGAAACAGCGTTGGAGCGAAGCACCAAAGGAAAAAATGTCATCTCTTCTAACATTCACTCCTTGCAGTGTCGTAAGAATTTCTGATGAAGCCTTAAAGGGATTGAATTTTAGAAAAAAAAATAAATTACAGGGCCTTAGAAGAAGCTGAGATCAATATTAAGGATGCTACCTGGTTATTCTCGAGGTTGATCGTCTCGAGTGCATCATGTTCCTCCAAGCCTTCCAGACTCGCTATTTTATTGCTAGATAGGTCCAGCTTCTGCAGACTTTTCAAGCGGTCCAACCCAGTTATCTTCTCAATCTGGTTAGAGCTCTAAGGAATGAAAACATATAAAGCTCTGAAGGTGGAAAACAATATTCCTGAGGAAGAACAGAGTTCGCTTTATTATTGAGAATCCGATTACAAATAGGCCTTTTATGCATTAGCCCCATCTTCATCTTGAGGTGACATATTACAGCTTTCCATGCTGCTCAAGGAAAAAGGAATCAGCTACCTGCTGATTAACTTATCTTCACCTCACCTTGACCAGCAGCGAGAGACAGCAGCAATAAAAGGAGCTCTAGCGTTCTTTTAAAGCTGGTATTGGCTACAGGATGCTCTTGTCACTACCCAGCTCCAAGTTTAGAAAATAGATATGCACATAAAATTATAGAGTAGATCTACATAAATACATAGAATTTCCCTCGGTAATCATGGCGATATTTACACTTATGATTACAGAATAAATAATGAAAATATGAAGGCAGAACAATACAATACTGCTTTCTCTGGCCTACAGGCAGTCTATAACAATATCTCCAGGATTAAAAAAAAACCCAACAACCCAGACCTACCTTAATTAAGTTCATCTAGACTCTAACACAAGAAATGACCCAACCTTTTGAGAATTCATAACCAAGTATCAGTTTTTTATACCCCTCCCAAACACGAAACAAGATAGAAGACCTACATTTACCCCCGGACACCAGATGGTTTCATTTCTCAGGGCCTCACAAATCACATCCTCGTTTCTGCTCTGCACACCAAATAGGTGTAGCAAGCAAGGTTCTCTACTCATCTTTGTCCCAGTGGCCACACGTACCCAGATGGCCTCTCACCATGATTCTTTCCCTATAACCTTGCGAGTTATATTTTTCCACCTTGCGCTGAAAGCTTAGAAGCCTCATATTCTATTAATAAATATTTAGGAACTATTGAAATAAATAAGCCAGCTGACTCTCATGTTAATCCAGTTGTCTGTCCTTGACATTTCTCCTGACTTTTAAATGTTTAATTAGGTTATTAATAGCAAGGAGGCTCCGTCTTCTCTTCCTGCTCTTCGTTAGAACTCTGTTTAATAGGGTATGGCTCAGAGCTCTGGTTGCAAAGTGCCGTGCAAGAGGCGCACATAAAATTCGGTGAACAAAAGGGATTTGTGCAGAGACCCCTTTTCTTGCAAAGCATAAAATTCCTAAGAGTCCAGTTCGTTAGAGCTGCACTTCTTATTTTTCTGTAAACATAAGCAGAATAAGGGCTTTTTGGTGGAGCTAGGCAGTATTTACCGTTTTGGAAGCCTTTCTTCCCAACTTCAGACCTTCCTACTCTTTCAACCCCAAAAGCCCAAGGGAAAAGGGGCGAGGAAGCTGAATCAATGGGAGGAGAGGGGAAGACTGCTCCCATGAAAAGAGAACCGCGTTTTATTCTAATGAGTAAGAGAAAACGTTACGTTAAAAACTGTCTATTTACATAATTTCCACACGACTATCTACTTTGCTAATTAAAAAAGACAAGCAGGTGTCTAAATAATCGTAGCAGCACGGGAGAACCCCAACTGAAGAACATGTTCGTGTTAATAAGGCTGAGCTGTTAACACAACCTCCACAACGTGGTACGGAGCCGATAACCGTTACTAACAGAATGATTATTAAGCCCTTTTAAGGAGGAGGAAATCGGTGCACACAAAGGTTGAGCGACTCGTCGTAGCTCTCCCTGAAGAGAGCATTTAGAGAAGAGATTTTCCTGTCAGCTTAGACTGTCACACTCCTACAGCTCGCTTCAGAACCCTCAGATGTGATTTTTGCCCGTCTGAGTTCATCTCATCCACTAAAAATGAGACAAAACTCGGTTTTATTGCCACTAAAGGCAGAACTGGAAGGTACAGAAGGCATTTTATATCTGAACTATACGAAAAATACGTTACTGAACGCTACCTGAATATATTATTCAAAACATGAATGTCCCCTTTGAAATGTGAATACCTCTCCTGAATATTGAAGCAGTAATAAGTACAAAGGACAATCAGGCCTTGATGGGTATGGACCTTCGTTATTCTATATCACTTACTACGGAAGAAAAATCTGTAAAATTTTAAAAAGGATTGGAAAAGAATATTTCTATTCCCGAGAAGGGATTCATTCGCTCTGCCTAAAATATTTATGTAGGTGCTTAAAACTCGTGTAGCAAATATGAGCGTATTTCTACATATAGTTTTTTGGTATTAACGGGTGCGTGCAGAAGAGGGTGGGCAGCAGGTCGAGGGAGGTTCTCCTTCCTTTCTACGCTACCCCACTGAGGCCACCTCTGGAGTATTGGGTCCAGTGCTGGGCTCCTCAGGTTAAGAGAGACAAGGAGCTACTGGACAGAGTCCAACAGAGGCTCTGAAGATCCTAAGGGATTGGGGCATCTCTGTGCCCAGGAAAGGCTGAGAGCCCTGGGGCTGCTGAGCTGCAGAAGAGAAGCCTCAGAGGGGATCTGATCAATGCTGAGCAAGAGCTAAAGGGAGAGAGCAAGAGGATGAGGCCAATCCAGCATCCCCAAGTCTTCCTCCTCAGAACTGCTCTCCATCCCTGCTCCGCTCAGCCTCTATTTGTGCTTGGAATTGCCTATCACTCTGTGATCTTGTAGCAATAAAAAAAGAAATGTGTCCAGCATTACAGATATCTCTGAAAATTTGTCGTGCAATTACCTTCCCATTTCCTAAGGCATTAATACATTGATGCAAGACAGACAGGAAAGCAGAATTACTTCTTCCTTACCAGATTGAGCGTTCTGATCGGCAGGTTCTCAAGTCCAGTGATGGCAGCAAGTCTGTTGTGTGACAAGCTGAGATAAGTCAGACTGTGACACTTCTCCAGTCCTCTTATCTCCTCTATGTTATTGACTATAGAGGTTTTTTTGCATTTAAGGAAAATAAAGGAACTCAGAACCTTAGCAATAATTAATAGCTGAACTAGCCAACGGAGCTGAATTTTATGCTGTGAGGAGCTGGACATCAAATGCTTTGTGTTAAGGAGTTTTAAATCCCAGCTGCTCTCCCTTGTTCTGGAATTTACTGCCTCCTTGTTGGACTGACACAACTTCTTGTAGGGCAGCAGGACAAGTGACACGGAGCCAGCCAGAAATATCCTCCCCTCCTTTTTGGAGGGTTTTTAATCTCAGATTGTTTCCGTGACCCAGTTCACAGCCCTTCCAGCTGACATAGGCGGGCTGATGGCAACTCATGAAACCAGTGATGATGAGGGAAGAGGAGCACGGGGAAGAAGTTACTTCTGCCAGCATCTAGCACAGCTACATATCTCTGGTCTTCTTACCAGATGCACCCATGCAGGATGCAATAAAGGGGGATTTATGGCTTCAGCTGAGCACCAGTCATGTTAGGTCAGCTGTAGAATACATGTAGAACACATCAATCAGCACATGGCTGATTGATCAGATGAGGGGTGATTTTTTTAATGTTTATGGAGTGCTTAACTCAAAATGGCTCCAAATGGTCTTGATCTCCAAGCATCATACACAAAGTATTTGAGTCATAACAGACTGTAGTACTATATGGGGCGATTTCAGGCTGAATTCTACCTGTTCTGTACTGCCTATCTGTTTTGAAAGAAGAAAGTGTATTTTAGATGAACATTAAAATCAAAAGCAGCAGTACAGATAGTTAGGATCCTCTCAGCAAACTTCAGCATTCCTTAAAAAACATGTTCCCTTTGACAAAAAGAAATCTCAGATTGCTCTGTGGCAATGAACAGCAGAGGTACCTGACTACTCAAGATCTCTCACAAATCAGGTAACTCTGTGAGGTCACCTCTGGAGTATTGGGTCCAGTGCTGGGCTCCTCAGGTCAAGAGAGACACAAGGAACAACTGGGGAGAGTCCAGTAGTGGAGGCTACAAGGATGTTGAGGGGCCTGGAGCATCTCTGTGCCCAGGAAAGGCTGAAAGCCCTGGGGCTGCTGAGCTGCACAAGAGAAGCCTCAGAGGGGAGCTGATCAATGCTGAGCAAGAGCTCAAGGGCCCATGGGGGGCAAGAGGATGGGGCCAGACTCTTGTCAGTGGTGCCAGTGACAGGCCAAGGGGCAACGGGCACCACCTGGAAGCCAGGAGGTTCCATGGGAGCAGGAGGAGAAACTTGTTTGGTGTGAGGGTGTGGGAGCCTGGCCCAGGCTGCCCAGAGAGGTTGTGGAGTCTCCTTCTCTGGAGAGCTTCCAAAGGCCCCTGGACACGATCCTGGACACCCTGCTCTGGGTGAGCTGCTGGAGCAGGGGGTTGGAGGAGATGATCTCCAGAGATCCCTTCCAACCCCACCATGCTGGGATTCTGTGAACCCCTCGGGTGTCCTTGTGTATGCTCCTGTCAGAAAAAAGTTACAAGGACCTTATCGTCCGCATCAAAATTCAGTAAGAAATGCTTAGTTACGATCAACGGGAAATGCATGCCAAACATTTCTGCTACTGCATGGTACTTAATATAGTCTTTTAATTTACAGTTACAAAGAACAGCTTGCTTTGTCTGCTGTGTTTTTCAGCAAGGAGCATTTGACATGGCTTAGGAACAGTGCCACTTTGCGATTCTAAATTTTTCACTCATTTTAGAGAAGCATAGAATCATACAGTTGTTTTGGTTCTACCAGACCTTTAAGATCATCGAGTCCAACCATTCCCCCAGCACTGCCAGGGCACCACTAACCCGTGGTCCTCAGCACCACATCTCCACAGCTCAGAAACCCCTCCAGGGATGGGGACTCCACCACTGCCCTGCCCAGCCTGGGCCAGGCTGCAACAACCGTTTCAAGGAAGACATTTTCCCTAATATCCAACCTAAACCTCCCCTGGTGCAACTTGAGGCCGTTTCTCCTTGTCCTCTTCCTTGGGAGAAGAGCCCGACCCCACCTGGCTCCAACCTCCTGTCAGGGACTTGTCCAGAGCCAGAAGGTCTCCCCTGAGCCTCCTTTGCTCCAGGCTCAACACCCCCAGCTCCCTCAGTTGCTCCTCACCACACTCCTGCTCTAGACCCTTTCCCAGCTTTGTTGCCCTTCTCTGGCCACGCTCCAGCCCCTCAAGGTCCTTCTGGGAGTGAGGGGCTCAAAACTGACCCCAGGACTCAAGGTGTGGCCTCATGAGTGCCTCTGTTTTCCTCTATTTCATCAAGTCCTGCTGTAACTGTAGCCACAAATCAGTTCTTCTCCCCATTTCAACGGTGTCTTTATTGACAAATGAAGAAATTGAAGACAGCAACGCTGCTGCAAATGAAAAAATACCGACTCAGGTCCTCAGTCTGATCTTTTTTCCTTGTCATTTTGCTGTCTGGTTTTTCCCCTGTGATAGAAAATTAGAATTGCAAGGGGATAGCGTCTCAATGCCATTTTCTGACAAGTATGACGTCACCTGCACACCGTGTAAAACGTGTGAATAATGTAACCTGGACGCCCTTCAAACGCTTTGTCTGCTCTGACATGAAAAAGGCATTGTGTTAATAGTGTTTGGTGACGGGCTACTTTGAGGACGAGAGACGGAGAAAAAATCTGCGCCAGCCTGCTGTCTTCTGCTGCTCAGAGAACGGAAGATCAAGGTGCAGTTTATGAGGCAAAGAGGGAAGGTTCATGAGCCTGCGGGAAGCAATTCTAAGTAAGGCAGCATGTCAACATGAAACTCCAGAAGACCTTTCAGGAAAGCACAGGAGAATCTTTAAGGAGAAAGGAAAGCAAAGGAGAATCTTTAGGAAGACAAAGAGTCTTATGGACAGCCTTGGAGAAGTGAGCAATGAATCACTGAATCATTCTGGTTG
>VZZY01025202.1:21886-112658 GCA_013400335.1 Eurystomus gularis | reverse complement strand
GGGATCTAATTAATGTGTATATGTGNATTAATGTGTATATGTGTATATATGAGGGCTGGGTGTCAAGAAGAAAGGGGCAACCTCTTCTCACTTCTGCCCTGTGATAGGACAAGGGGCAATGGATACAAGCTAGAGCACAGGAAGTTCCACCTCAACATGAGGAGGAATTTCTTTACTGTGAGGGTTACAGAGCACTGGAATGGGCTCCCCAGGGAGGTTTTAGAGTCTTCTCTGGAGACTTTCAAGACTCGTCTGGATGTGTTCCTGTGTAACCTGCCCTAGATTCTATGGTCCTGCTTGGCAGGGGGGTTGGACTTGATGATCTCCAGAGGTCCCTTTCAACCCCTAACATTCTATGATTCTATGATTCTATGATTCTATGATTTTATGACTTCTTTCTTAAGAGTACATACTTTTGCTTCCCATGATTGTATTACTTATCATGAGACCTTATATAAGCACTGGAGCAAGAACTTTGCTCACAAATGCTACTGTCCATGGGGTATAGAGACCAAAGAGTCAACTTTCCCCCTGTCACTAGGGGCAAGCATCACATGAAGCACTTCTGGGGAAGGGGAGCACCTGAGGAGGACAGAACAACACCAGAGCACATATGTTCCTGTAAAATAAAAAAGCAGTTGTGGCAGTAGGTCCTTGTAAATACACAACCAAGAATTCAGCTTTGGGAAAACTGAAGTTTCTCCTGTGTGAGATTATTTGCAGGGTGATTCCATTTTAAAGGACAAATGCTTCAACTAAGCTGACATACACCTAAAGAAACCTCCCTCATATGGCATTTCTACTTGAATTGCCTGTGAAAGAATTACAAAGTGGTGGTCCTTATGGCACAACAAGTCTTCTTATGAAACCCCCAGCTTGAGGCTAAAGACAGAGTGGTGATGAACACAAACATCATCATTTAGTTGAGTTTTCTGAGCAAATAAAGTGTGTCTTAGTAAATCAAGTCATTTCAGGGCACTCACAGTGCTTGAATAATCTACTAATCTTACCATAGCCATAAGTACAGCTATCCCACCAAATCAGACCCGAATTTAGTCCTAGATGGGCTGCAAGGTCACCTGCGATAGAAGACCAGAAGCACTCATTAACAGCAACATTAAACTGCAGCAACAGGACTTGCAGTTTACAGCAATGGTTTACAGTTGAAGCTGTTTTGAGGCCAGTGGACAGATACAAGCTCTTGGTAAGTTGTTGTGAAATATGGCACATCACTTGGTCTTACGGTAAAGGACATTCAAAAATCCATCCATTGCTAAGCAAGCCCTATGGTAAGCATAGTACACCACCAGAATATCTTCAGTCTGAGAGAGCAGGGGGAGAAGTCTCCATGGGCCCCATTTAGCCTTCCAAAAAAGTATCATCTTATAGTTTAAGGGGACCGATGCCTACTTCAAAAGCTGACTACAAACATGACATTCAAGCTACCAGAACATGAAACTCTGTTGGCACTCTCAGTGTTACTGGGGGAAAACTCTTTAAAGGAGAGACGTTGAGGGACCCACAGAGAAACGAGGAGGCAATAAACGGTGGCAGTGGAAAAACAACAGGCGTCTGTATAAAATTAGAATCTATACTGGTGCCAAACCAGTATATATAAGATTGGAAAGAAGTCACCAGTCTTAAGTGGTACTAGAAGTCAGGCTCAATTTAATGTATCAAATTCAAAAGTATTCAATGTTTCTTATGAGTTAGGACAGGATCTTGAACTGTGTTTGTGATCACCTTTGTCACACCTGACAGAGTGTGAATGCCAGGAACATGATAGTGATTATAGTGTTCCCAACAGAAACTGAAACACACAGTAGAGAGACTCCCGGGCACCAAGGTGGTGGCTGATGACACTTCCTACTATAACTGGAAGTGTTGAAGAAGAGGGAGTCCCCAGCCATGATTCCAGACTGTGGCTAGCCCCCAGGAGATGCTGAGAACAGCATATTAACCAGAATGCAGATAACTTGAGCTTGCAGAGAAGGGTGGCTAGAACATCTGTGAACTTTCTAATTATACCTCAAAAACCTGAGAGCCACTAAGGAAATGTCCAGGGCAAAAGTAGTGAAGGATTTCTAGGGGTTCATAGAGAAGATAAACTACTATATTCTTCTTGTTTATCCTCCCACCTCTCAGGCCGCAGGAATCATCTAAGCAGTCAACATGCAGAAACACCATTTGGCAGCAGTCAGAGTCCCACGTGATGGGGTAAAGGCAATCCAATGCAGGGAAGCTGTCCCAAATTGCTATAAACCCTTGGAACAGATAGACCCACAGAAAGCTAAGAGTCACACTGCTGCAAAGTCAGCACCTTGAGCACTTACTAGTGGAGTCCTGACACCACTGGGGTGGAGTCAGACAAACCAGGAGCCGCTGTGGGACAATCCCATCGTGTCGTTTTGGGGAATGGCATAAAGAAGCAGTGTGAGCTCCAGCAGAAAGAAAGCATGCTGAGAAACTGCTGAGTGCTCCTGAAAGCCATCTAGGTGGGTTGATAAGGGCATTAAAACAGTTCATACACAGAGTGTGTGGCTGTACTGGAAGGAAGGAGGACCACAGGCATCACCTGTCTTGTTACTAGGCAAAGGATTGACTGTTGTTTGTGTGTGTGTGTGCACATGTGCAAGACGGGATTTTATTTAAAGCAGGACAAGCAGTAATCCCTGCAGATATAAAAGCAGACATCAGGAAATGAATAACTTCATACCTAGGGATAGAGGATGTATTATCTGAGTCAGACTATTTCCACTGGCCAGGCACCAATGTGCACTGCAGAGCATATATGACCCAGCGTGACATGTTTGCAGGGACAGTGATCGGTTATGATCTTTCTAGCACTCCAAGACACCTTTGCAAATGGTCATTCTTAAGGACAGGAGATGGACAGTCTGCTTTCTGAGTGGTGACTCTGGAGGAAGCTCTGGCAAGAACTGATCAGGAGTCAAGCAGCGCCTTTCCACAGTATGACATGCCTAACACGCTCTGCTCTGACACTACTCATAGCAGGCTGCAGCAAAGTTTATGCAATTCAGCACTTAACAGGGCAGATTTGAGCACCAGATGTCTTGCCGTGGGTATCAAAAATGAAAAAGAGCGAGAGCAAACACAGTTGGCAGCCAAAACGGCAGAGGGACTGATGGCAAAAACAAGACAGGAAGAGATCCTTACCTGCCAAAGCTGGGCCACAGCAATGCTTTCTCCCTGAGACTAGATAGGAAGAGAGGAATGCATTGACTGAAGAAGAAGGTGTGGAGGGGGGTGGGCTGCAGTCCAGCAGGCAGGCTTTAGAACCAGTTACACTAAACAAGCCACTCAGAGAAAAAAAAAGAAGAAAAGAGACAGTCATTTGCAGCTGCTGTTCATAGTGGAGTAGCTATGAAGACAGACAGCAAGTAGCAGCATGGGTAATGGCCAAAGGAAAGCAGCTACAATCTGGCAGGGATCATAGATAATAACTGCAGTGACAGGACAGTGGCAAAGTGAAGACAACTGCAGAGCGGGGAGAAACGACTTGACGCAACCCAAGCAAAGACCAAGTAAGTGCAGGACCTCGCAGAAGACATCAGCACCAACCAAGCTTCTTGTGCAGGGTAGCAGCACAAACAGGAAATGGTTAATAACTTGAAAGGTATGGGAGAAATAAAATGCCCTGCAATAAGGGGCTCCATCTCTCTTGAAGGGACTCTGGATATGCAGCCTCAGCTCTAAGTCTACAAAAAGCTAGAAAGAACCACACAAGGGCAGAAAATGCTGAGCGAATAGTTCAAGTGCCTGTGTCTATGGCACAGGATTGGAAATGCTCCCTTCTTTGATGAAGTCTCCCAGTGGAGGTTGCTTTGCAGAGCTGCTTTGGCAGCAGGGCTTCCTCTTGCATAATTATCAGCATGCAAGAGAGGCAAAAATGCCTAGCAGGGTGTGTTTCAAACGTATACTTATCTTACAGCCTCAGTTTAGAGTTATAGTTGTATGTTCTCTTTCAGGAATAGGATGGTTTCTTTCTGAAGTGCTTGCTGACCTGCCTGGCCAGAATGGTCGTTGTATACTGGAGAGACAGCTGAAGTGAAACAGAAGCAATTATTTATATAAAAAGAAGGAACTTGAATAAACAAAAATACTGGCAGCTACTGTGTATTAAAGTGAAACACTCAGATACTTTGAAGCCTTGTCCTCAGATGGTTGTAAGCACTTCAAAATTGTTCTAAGCCTTATCCAAAATGAAGGCAGATAGGCACCCCTTAGAGATGATCAGTCCGTCAATGTCCAATCTTTCCTGTGCCTTGGGCACTGCTATTGTTCCAGCTTCTCAGTCTTGCTTTTTTGTTTCTTGTCCTACTTACATCTGGGCCAGGGTCTATTTTGGACTCTAGAGGTTTGATACCCATTTCCTTTTTGCAGGACTCCTCTCTTCTGTGCTTTCTACAGCAGAGGGAAATGGTCCACTTTCTGTTGGGTGCATTTCTTAAGTGCATTGTTAGATCCTAGCAGTTGAGTTCTGGGCACCTCTTTTTACAATTTATTTTCTCTTGAAGTCTCAAAATCAAGTCTCATGATGTTTAAAATGCCACTGAGAGCATAGTGAGCACACTGCAGTAGGGCCATTACACTTCAGACAAATCTTTCCCTCAGCAACTTGCAGATTTATTTACAGATTGCTTGCCTTTTGAATTTCTAAAGCTTTGCCCCATGATGTCCCACATTTTCAAATCCTTGTGCATTATGTAGAAGAAGAGGAAGGACATTCATCTGCATTGCCTCCTGTCTGTGTCCCATTGCCTCAAAGCAATAGTCTATGAGTTAGCATTCAAGACTGTACAGCAATATTTTCCAACTATAATAGTGTCTAAGGATTGATCCCAGAATAATGATCCCACTGTACTATGCAGCAGAGAAACACATTGCTAATGCAAGACATGCCAGGAAGAACCTTTCAACAGGGTACAGATAGCAGTAAGTATGGCAAGATGTATGTTGTAGGGCAAACATAACGGCATTGTGCAAAATGTCTTGCCAGCAGCTACATTAAATGTTCTGCTAATAACAGTGTATTACAAAAGGCAAAGACATGCACTAGTATTCTCCAGATCGGAGTCAGAACATCGAAACTCTGTTTTTACTCAGTCTTACCAAATATCTTCTTTTTCCTACACTCCAAGAGGTGCTTTGGAACAGGTAATGTGCTGGTCAAGGCCAGTTCCTCAACATGGGACTGCAGTGGTATAATCCTGGGTAAACATCTCAGCCTCTGGGATATATGGCAGGAGCCATCAAACCCACTCATAGAAGGATGCTAGGTGTCTGCCTGAAATCTGAAGGTGGCTCAGTGAATGAACTCACCCATTGAAGTGCTTTTTGAAGAGGCATAATCCTTGTTCCATGCTCAACCCACTCGCTACCTTCATTTGGATTCAGAGCCTATCATCCTGTCATAATCTTTGATTTTCTTATCCTCATTGATACAGCTTAAAAACATAAACCTTATGCTTGCCTCTATCCTCATAAGCCAACACCTTGCCTATGGAGCCTTCCATGGACTGGGTGAAATGAAAGGCACTGAACCTAGCTGCAGGAACAGATAACACTCATCACCTAGGCCTCCTGTGTCTTGGCATGTTTTATACATGGCAAATCCATCTCTTTTTCCACTGTGAATGAATATGTATTTCTTTACCCTTTTGTTTATAGTTTTACAGAATTCATGAACTACCACTTACATATCTATGGACAGATTTCAGGTTTCCTGATGAAAATTTTACCTAGGTCTGTATTGGGTCAGTGTGAATAGTTCTGTGAGGCCATTTTTCTACAGTAGCAATGCAGTAGAAAATTAAATATGACCTTTTTTTAATCAATAAAAAGAAATAGAAATATAATCATTAATATGTGATACTGGGTTATATCTTTATCAGTAACGCTAGGTCAATGTTTGGGTATCTTGTATCATGAATTAAAAAAACAGAGATTGAAAATATGTTGAATATAGCAACTGAAGATGGTAAATGGTATAGAAGAAAAAACAAAATGCGTAAAAAATGAAGTATTTTAACATAAAACAAAGCCTTCTGTAATTGGTCATTGCAATTTATTAAATTTATGACAAATTTTGAGTAGTTTCAGATTATCCATAGCTGTAAATTTTTTAGAGTTAACTTTATTTAAAAAAGGTCACCCTTCTAACACACAGGCACTTGTGACTACACGTACCTTATTGGGTTGCTACCAGCTGGAAAATCAGTGCATGGAACAGAACTTTGACCTTTCTTCTGCAAAATCAGAGGAAACAATCAACTGAAGGAGATAAAGCAGAGTCCTCATTAAAGAGGAAGTGGTACATGGCAAGAGGGAACAGAAATCAAGTTCATTTGTGCAAAGATACACTTTGCCAACTAGCCCACAAAGGACAAAGGACTTTACTTAGCAAGATGAAAAATCTGTGAATTACAACTTGGAGCATTAAACTAATCAGAATACCGTTATTTGTTATTACAGAAGGGGTTGGAGGGCCCACTTGGGTGGGGAATCCTGCTTTGCCAAAATGCTGTACGAGCAGACCAGGCTGCTCTTTTACGCTAGCCAAGGGAACAACAAAGGCATCCAGTGACATTGACACTAAGTAAATAAAGAACAATCAAAGAAGCTATTTCTTCACATAATATGAAAGTCACCACTGTATTGAGGACAAGCACAAGTCATATGTTCCTCTTAAGTCCTACTTAATCCCTGCTTGGAGGATTTAAAGGACATTCAAGTGATTCATAAACCCTGTGCATGTTCTCTGCACAAGAATGATTTTTACCCACCCTAGAGTCAGCTGAGCCATGGAAAATTCTGCAGTGGGTCACATCAGTGGAATAATACCGCTATGTTCAAGAAGGTCTGGCTGATGCTCTGCCTGACCATTGCAGCTGCAGCTTTAACATCTAACATACTGATAATCAAACTTCATGGTTTATGGTGTGCACTAATTCCCCCAAGGGTGCTGTAACTAATGTATGTCTCTTACTGGCATCATTACATATCTGGCTGGGAAAATAAGTCAAGGAGGAGCTTGTACCAAAGCATCAGGCACCAGCCAGGAATAAAGGCAGGAGATGTCTTCTGACAGTTCATTGTTCTGATCCAGCATGGCAAACTTTCTCTTTTCCACCAAAAAAAAAAAGATAGAAAAATGTCTGCTTGTTTGCAGAGGGTATGGCCAATGGAGAAATGGGCCAAAATCAGTAAGACAGTGCCTAAATATTGCTGCTTTTGAAGGTAACAACCAAACTGTGAAAAATGGCTTCAGATACCTTTTGCATACCGTATGTGAATTTATTATGCTTGGGTTTCTGGTTTATGCATCATTAAGATAATCTGTTATTGTTCCTCTTGCATATTTTGTGCAGGTCCTTTGGCAGCGACTCTTGCATCTATCACATCACAGTTTTGCAGCATGCAGCAGAAAGGAGATTATTCTGATCTATAATTCTGTCAAATGACACTCCTTAAGATATTGTAGAAGCTTATAAAGGTGAATTTATGCTTCTGGCTTTTACTCCTCTTTGTGTCTGAGCTGCTTTGATGCATAAGAATCTTTCAATAAAGGGAAATAAACGTGCAGCCCCACCACTTGCTAGGGCCATGAGCTCTCAGAGTTTCTTTGTAGGGGGACCAATACTTTCATTTCTCCTTTCTTAACAGCGGAAAAGAAAATACCTGAAGAATCTACATCTGACTTGAAAATTTAATCCTGATCTTGGTAACAGCTTAACAGGCAGGGGAATGGAAAATCAAATGCATTGATGCAGACTAAAATTGGTAATTAAAAAGTATCAGAGACAAACTCCAGACAGAGCAATCTTTTTTTTCATCCACAGAATAAATTCAAATATAGGTGGAGGAATGCAAGCTCACAGAGTCACTACTCTTCTCTGTTAGAGACACAGAGTGGTCCTTGAAAATATGAAGGAACAGCAAGGTGTCTGACAGCGTAAAGTGCTAGATGCTGAAACCTAGACAAAGTTCTAGACGCTAGTGCTTCCCACTTCCAGTTCTCAGCAGCAGTGTTAGCTTGGTCCAGACACTTTTCTTTCCCATCTTTCATCTCACCTTTTCTATGTAAACTGCAATCTCTCTAGAGAAAGAGTTTACTGCCTGTCTGTGCCATATCTAACTTGGGTGACCCTGATCCTATGCCAGTAGAAGAATACAAAAATCTTCAGCTTGACAACTCAGCAACACAGCTGGAAAGCTGGATAGGGACTAATAGCATCGTTTGTTCCTAATGGAGTGTGACCTCTGGCTCTATTCAACTTTGATCACTTGAAATCTTTCCTAGATCTTTTTATGCTACGTTCCCTATTGTGATGTTCTTTTTTGTCACCGGATATTTCCCCAGCCGCAACAGAAACTCCTGCCACTCTATCCCTGCTGAGGGGAAATGGTGTTTCCCTGCCAGTAGAGGTGTTCTTAATGCAGTTATAAACCAGAGGTATTGCCTATGCCTTGAGGCATATTGCATTTACTCTGGTTATTTAGCAAGAAATGGGGATCCAAAGCTCACCAGTCCCACTGCGGGCCTTCTTTCCTTCAATACCTCTCCTAAGTCCTTTCCCATTATTTCATTCTTCAACTTGCAGCCATCTGCAGCCATGCTGGAACACCTTTTGCTTTGCAGCAGATGTCAATGCAGTACTGCCCGCTGCCAAGATGAGCTGGTTCATTTTTCCATCATCTGCATCTTACTATGAAGCAGCAGAAAAAGAGGGAAAAAAACCACTTGGCAGGTAATCTGTGGCAGGTATCTTCTGTTGTGGGGCTCCCAGCAATCTGAGGTTGACATAATCCTAAACAGAAACTACAGAATTAACTAAAATCACAACCCCTGATTCTTAAACAGCTCTTATTTTCTCATGCTCTTGACAGGGGAGGGGGTCAGCATGTCCCCTCGACACAGTAATGGAATGGAACATTTTCTTAAAGATCTCCAACTAGATTTGTGGCATTGTACTTTTCATATCTGCTCTCTTCCCCTACTCTTACTGCATCAGGTCTCAGCATTAGCCTGGCTTTTGCTGGATGACTGCACATTATGAATTAAAAACTTTAGTTTTTAATGAACAAGTCTAAACAAACAACCAAAAAGCAACCTTCAAATGGGGAATCAGATCTCTCAGCAAGGAGTGCACAAGATGATAGTAGTGTAGAGTCATAGAATGATTTGGGTTGGAACGGACCTTAAGGATGATCTAGTTTCAACTACCCTGCCGTGAGCAGGGACACTTTCCACTAGATCAGGTTGCTCAAGGCCTCGTCCAGCCTGGCTTTGAACAATTCCAGGGATGGGGCATCCACAGCTTCTCTAGGCAACTTGTTCCAGTGTCTCGTCACCCTCACAGTAAAGAATTTCTTCCTAGCATCTAATCTAAATCTACCCTCTTTCAGTTTAAAACCGTTACCCTTCATCCTATCACTACACTCCCTGATAAAGAGTTCCTGTAGGACCTCTTTAAGTACTGGAAGATCACTATCAGGTCTCACTGCAGATGTCTATAGGTATCTATAAACATCCTGAAACAGTAACTCTAAAGAGGATGAGAACTACCTTTATTAGTTCCTCAGTTACCTGTGGAAAGCCAGTAGTAGTGTAGAAATCTGGAAAGGGAAAAATCAGCGGTCATTTATCAAATGAGTTCCTCCATAAGTTAAGGACACAAGTCAGCTCTACTCAACATGCTTTTTGACTCTACTTCAGATCTACATTGCCTTGTCCTTACCAGCATCCCAGAAAATTGATAACTCTGTCCCTTAGACATTTCACCATTTTTCCATTTTCTTGAGGAACAACTGTGGCACACCATCAGCCTTTCCAGTTGCTGAGGCTGAGCTGGGCCCACACATGCATTCCTTTCACACAGAGCCTAGTGAAATTACTCCACTGGATCCTTGTTTTGGCCCTGATTTTATGACTGGTGAACAAAGCAGGCAATGGAGATACCACAGTAGTTCTGGGACAGGTCTCATTTAGATATCTCTTGAGGAAGCTTCTGAAAATGTTGTCTAAGTTAGTCTGGTATTGTTAGAGTGTCATCTGTGCCAATGGTGATGCCATTTCCAACATTTTTAATAGATTATGGTGTTAATCCAACTGACCTTCTGCCAATGGCAAAGCAGAAAAAGATTGATTGTGGTGGCACTGCCATTTCATATTGATACAGCATTTCTTAAACTTTCATCCTGCACATCCATATGATTCTCTAGCTTGAGGATATGATGGGACAAATGCAACAGAGAACAGTGCAATGCAACAGTGATTACAAAGTTGGGGATCGTTATCTCATTATGGTTATCAAAACCCAAAGAAAAATAACAAGTACTTGATGTAAATGTCTTCCCAGAACAGCTGTGAAGCTACAAATCTGCCTTTTCTCTGTACGGCGTGGAACTGAAAAATAAATCCTGAAAATAAATTCTATTTTGCTACATGGTTGTTATTCAAACATTAAGCCTGATTTCAATTAAAAGTATCAACTAGAATTTTATTTCTCATTAGCTCTCTGTGCTTTTAATCAAATTAAGGAAAATGAAAAGCTTTCAACTAGCTCAGGCCCACATTGTGCTCTCTTTAGTATAAACTCATATTTTCTGAAGACAGGAATTTCCAATTTCCTCTTTTGGAGCTAAGCAACATTTCCCATGGCCCACTGCATGTTTTCAAAATAACAGATCAAAGCTTCATAAATGCAAGCACAGCCTTCCTTGCCCTGTGAAACTCTGAATCTGTCTTAGAAATGTGTACTCTATGCACCCTCAATAACAAATAGAGAGAGAGATGAACACTTCTAGATGATGATTCCTGTTCCAGGACCTGAAGAATTTCACAGAGGTCCCTGTTCCNTCCTTCTCTTCTACCTTGGGTCCCTTAGATAGGGCTTTGGCAGAAGAGACCCAAAGAGCATAATTTAAGCTCTTAGTGCAGTGCAGAGCCATGGCCTCTGGTGGATTTGCCCCTCATTGAGGATGCCAGAAGGGGAAGAAAAAGGGCCAGGTAGTTAGGATAAAAGTCTCAAGGAGGAGCCTCCAGCAGCAGGCAAGTTAGCAGAGTCAAGAGACAAAGAGCAAAGAAAGAATGTACCGTATGTTGCGCTAACCTGGAGTTCACTCAGTGCTGGTTTTTTCTATAGTGAGGGTTTCTAATGTGTATTTTGACTGAGAGGGAACCACCCAAGTCGCACAGTGCTCCAGCCATGCTCACTTGCTAGCAGTTTCTGGAGGAGAGGGTGCGTGTCGCTTCCTTTTGGCATTGCCTTGGCAAAAGTAGCTCTTCACTGGCAGCATTAAACCGATTTTCAACCTGTGGAATGGATACCATTACAACTACCTTAAGGCAATGTGAGGATTTCGGCAATCACCTTTATATTTTTAAGGTAAAGATTTACACTGATATTTTCAAAGCTTGAGGACTGTCTTTGAAAGTGTTGCAAATTTCGGCTTCCATTTTAATTTTTTTTTTTTTTTAATGCAATTGAAGCAGGAAATCTGTTGCATAAAGCAGTATATTTCAGCTTACTTAGAATCATTATTTTCCAGGGAGTTCGACAAAGTGTTCAAAGTAAACAGCATTTCTGCTACCATGTACAATAAATGCAATGCTACATTGTAAATCAAATTAAGCAAAAGATACCATCCAAATAAGCATCTAAAATAAGTATTCAAGCATTCAAAAAAACCCCAACTAAACCCAAACAGAAAAAAATGGGAAATGCAAATGTCAGAGCTAAAATGTCAATTTTATCTTCTTGTGTCAGGAACTTGGATTTAATTTTTATTGCAGATCAGCAATATGCTATGCTGGTGCATACTTGTGAAACATCCATAATACATTTTTGTTCTGACTTGAAAACAAAAAAAGACCATGCAAACTATTTCAGCTAAGTCCAAGGGGTCATTTTATATTTCCAAATACACAGAAAACTCAAGCCACTTGCAGTCAAAGCACTTTTCCCAATACAGGGATTCCCAACAATGAGATTTATATAGGCTCTGCAGAATTGTCCCTGATCTGTACCAGTGTTTTGGCTCCTGTAAATCAGGGTTGTCATGCCAGTGCAAGTGTATGCAAGTTTAGGATATTGTCACCTCTAGCTGGTCATCTTGCCTTCTGCCAGAGTGTACTACCTACCTAACAGAAATAGCAGGCAGAAGTGTTTATGCAGAGCAAATTCACCTACCTTAGAAGTATAAGTGAGGGATGGTGGTTGCAGTCAGTTCATGACACGTCTCTGCTGCTCCTTCATCCTCAGAGGGACGACTCCTCACACTCTTCCACTGCTCCGGTGTGGGGTCACTCCCACAGGAGACACTGCTCCATGAACTCCTCCGAAGTGAGTCCGTCCCACAGGCTGCAGTTCTTCATAAACTGCTCCAGCATGGGTCCCTTCCACAGAGTGGGGTCCATCAGGAGCAGACTGCTCCAGCATAGGTCCCCTACAGGATCACAAGTCCTGCCAACAAACCTGCTCCAACATGGGCTCCTGTCTCTCCATGGGTCCACAGGTCCTGCCAGGAGCCTGCTCTAGCACAGGCTTCCCACAGGGTCACAGTCTCCTTTAGGCACATCCACCTACTCTGGCATGGGGTCCACCATGTGCTGCANCCCACAGGGTCACAGTCTCCTTTAGGCACCCAGCCACCTACTCTGGCATGGGGTCCACCATGTGCTGCAGGTGGATATCTGCTCAACTGTTAACCTCCATAGGCTGCAGGGGAGCAGCCTGCCTCACCATGGTCTGCATCACAGGCTGCAGGGGAATCTCTCCTCTGGCACCTGGAGCACCTCCTCCCCCTCTTTCTTCACTGATCTTGGTGGTTTGCAGGGCTGTTTTTCTCTTATATTCTCACTCTCTCTCCTGGCTGCTGCTGCCCAACAGTTTTTTCTCCTTCTTAAAGGACTTAAAGTACTTATCACAGAGGCACTACCACCATTGCTGATGGGCTCATCTTTGGCCAGCGGCAGTTCCATCTTGAAGCCATCTGGCTTGGGCTCAATCAGACACAGGGGAAGCTTCAAGGAGCCTCTCACAGAAGCCACTCCTGTAGCCTCCCCGCTACCAAAACCTTGCAATACAAACTAAATACACCCCAAAATGAAAATAATCACACTAAAATGTACTTGTGAGTATGTTTTTCTCAAACTTCCTCTGTGTATCTTTTAGGCTTAAATAGATCTGACTTAAAAAATTTTAAAGGTACCTGTTAAAGTAAAACTGTGAACAACTTCCATGTCAGAAGCAATTAATGCTAACTGCATGCTTTGAATGCAAGGCTGTCCGTTAGGTTATGTATATATGATGGAAATGTACAGACATGGAAATAGAGAAAAACCTTAAACAGCTATTTCACACAAGCTCTTCATTTCAGCTTCATTATGCATAGAGAGCAGTGGTGCAGAGTAAGTTCAGTGACCTAAACTTATATTGTACGTACTAGTAATTTGCTATGTTACATTTTATTTCCGTGACTTTTCCAAGTAGATGTTTTAAGTCAAAATGCAATTTCAAACATGGTTATTTCCTTCACAGTGTTATCTTTTTCTAGTCAGCATTTGTTATGCTAAATGATTATGACGACTATCAACATATTTGATCTTGTTAATAATCATGTTTCAAGCCAATATGAGCCAAAATATTTCTAAATGGCTAATTAGGAACTGCAAACTGACCATGCAAAGACACTAGCTAGATATCATTGTTCTCAGCATCATGAATAGATATGAAATCTTAATTTCACACCTGTGAGCCCAAGCAGGGCACTAGTGAAGTGACATTATCACTGGATTACAAAATGAACGTCATACCAGGGCATCCTACTTAAAAGAGGATTACAAAATGCATCAAATAACATTTATCCAGTCATAGCCAAAATAATGCACTTAAATTACACAGAGCAACTAATAACACCCCTATGGGATGACACAAAATGGTGAAAACAGTAACCACAGAGAATTCATACTGTTGTACTGGAAGGGGAAAATTATTTTCGTCTGGGGAAACTACAGCTCTTGCCATTAAACAGTGTTATCTCTGTTCATATTCTTCATGCTGTTGCATTATGATGTCAGGCTGACTTCACTGCTCAGAAACTGTAACTTCCTGTTGCAGATGAATATATTTGATATGGTTTGATTTAGCAGCATTTTAATATTTGTTAATAAAATGAGATAGATCAAAGGTTGACTTTAGCAGGACTTACTGATTGACTAGCTTAAGGATCAGTAAAATAGTACTGAAAATAGTACAGTACATAGATTTAGTAAAATAAAACAGTAACTTAATTACAGATTCAAGAATGACAAGATTCACACTAACTTACTACAAGGTACCTTAAATCAAAGTATGTATGTGTATAGAGAAAACATACATACAGACAGAAATACTTGACCAGGGGAATATATATATGCCCACACTCATAAAAGTAAATGCATAAAATCAAACACCTAAATAGGTAGACAGGTGGGCCAAAGAGGCTAGTCTACAGTTAAAATTCCCTCCTTCAAGTTTAGAGTAAATGTTCACAATGCATCAGCATTTCTCAACAGGCAGGAGTTGAGACTTAAGGAGGTGGACTCACCCAGGCTTTGTGTCAACTTGCTGGCATAGGGTTCTGAGAGGTGTCCCAGCTCAGGGGAGATGCTGGATGCAGCCCACTGCAATCTAGGAGAGCTCAAAGGGTCTCATTTTGGGTGACTATTTATAGGGTCCGATATAATTGACTTTTGTCAGATACTTTTCCATTTCAGCCTATCTCTAGTGATGCAATATTTTGGTTTGCACATGTCCAGAACTTGCTGGATTTTAAGGTTCTAGCATTTTTCCATCAGTTGCACATGCTCAGAACTTGCAGGATCTTGGGGTCTTGGTATCCCCCGCTTTGGGCTACAACCAAAGTACAAGTGTACCAGGTCGTAAGAAGGTCAACTGATCGTCCAAGATGATAAGGAAGGGAGTAGGAGCCAGGTGCACTGAGGGGGCACCCCAGTGCTCTGGTCCACTGCAGGAGGTAGTTGTCATGATTATTCCCAGAGAACAGGGTGGGCAAGAGCCAGGTACATTAAGGAGATGCCTTAACTTTCTGGTACACTGCCTTTCCCAATCCAAATTTGACTTTTCCAATGGATTGTTGTGTGCCCCAGGGAGGGGAGTCACACCCTGTACCAAGGCGGCCCATGAGAGTGGGGGAGAATTGTATCACCACACTTCCCTTCTGTGAACGCAAAGAGAAAAAAATTAACTAAAACCCAAGCCAGCAGAGATTCCTTCACCCATGTAATTTTATTGGCTTCAGAGTGATGGAATTAAATGGGCTACTACATATAGCCAGGTATCATAACTGCACTATAATACTGAATGTCATGTGTCCTACAGTAACCCTCAAGGAAATTTGCCTTTACATCTGGTGGAAAGAAGCCTAAATATTTTCAGCAGGCCTGCCACCAAGCCATAATTTTAATAAAACAGCACAGGCCAAACATTGTTTTAGTCTTTTGCTCTTTGGATAATATTACCAGCTCTCCCAGGCTTCAGTATAAGGAGCTTAACTCTGCAGCATTATTGTGACTAATCTCATCAGAGACTACTGGGGCAGCCAGGCTACCCTAAGAGCCATGGGGGGGATCCCAGGGGAGAAGTGAAAGGCAGATGGGGAAGCCGTGCATAAAAAATATGAAATAAACATTCAATAGCTCAATAGAAATCCCAGATGAAAAACCAAGCCTAGTCTCTGGGTCTTTTTGGACCCCAAAATATCAAAATACCCTTTCTACTATTTCATAGACTGAAGGAATGTAAATACACATCAGAGGAATCCATTGTGGACATGAATGTGTATGGAGTGCTACCATAGTAACGAAGAGTTCACCAAATAATGTGACTCCATCATCCTGAAAATGACTTCAGCCTGGACTTCAAGGCAGCACAAAGTTGTCCTATAAAGACATCAATTTTTAAAAGCCTTTCTTTTTGTTTTCTTTCTCTAGGGAAAAGAAAAAAAAAATCACCTGGCTGGAAGTACCTGGCTGGGATGATAAGAGGGGAACTCCACCTTAGGTTGTGATGGAGACCCAAAAACCTAAGACACTTTAGATTTTCCTAGGGCTTTCAAAAGGGATCAAGAAAGACCATAGCAAGGGTCAAAGGCATAGATCCAGCCCACTGGGATACATGGGTAGAGACCCTAACAAGGTTATAAACCTTCAAGCGAGAAAGGTGCATTGGTGGGAATCTGCTGTAACTTTTTGCTGGCTACAAGCTGCCAGAGTCATCTAAAATTTTCAGTCTCCAGTGAATTTAATCTATAAGCTGGAATCTCACCTGCTAAGGCAGAATTTTTTTAGTGAAAAAAAGACAATTGTGTGGAAAACCTGGGTTTCTGGAGGCATGTAGGCACTGAAAAATGAAGGTCACAAAGACTGGACATAATCACATCTGCTTATGATCCCAATACACAGGTAGGCCTAACCTTTTACAGAACTGTCGATCCATCCATTAATTGATCTTGTACACATCCTGACAACAAGATATGCTTCTAGCTTCCTTTCTTTCTCCCTTCACACATCAATCCAGGCAGTTACTGGACATCATAATTACAGTAAGCTCTTAAATCCCAATAAATACTTATCAAGCTGGCTACTCAGAGGCTTCCATGCCATCAACTTTCTAACACAGTAATGATGATTAGATTATATCGCAGCTGACTGCTTTTAGAGGTTTATGCTTTGATTAAACTTGAAGGGAGGGAGGAAATACTGGCAAAAATAGGAATGAGATATTTCAGCTTGGAAAGAGATTTAAAGCCTACGTTTCCAAATTTTTATTTTAAAAAGAATGGCAGAATAAACATGTAAAGATACCTGTTGTTAGGGTCTGGTGTTCTTTCAAACACATCGGTAACAGAGAAAATTATGCCTCTGCTGCTGTGTGGGCTTTGGGATACCCAGTGCTATATAAACTTAGTTTATCACTGGCTGGCTCATGTCCCTGATTATTGTAGGGGGGTTGGACTAGATAGTCTTTAGAGGTCCCTTCCAACCCAACACATTCTATGATTCTATCTCAAATTTCTCATGATTCAGAGCTTACTCAAAGAGACCTTCTCTCCAGCAGATCTCACAAAAGGCACCATTGAGTTTAGCTGCTCTAAGGTCTTTCCATTCTGCAGCAGCAGCAAAGTAGGACCATGATGAGAAGAGGAGGGAAACAGGCAAGATCATTGAATGTTTGGCACTCCAAAAGGCTGATATGTGAGGAAAGGATCCTGGCACATGGTGAATCAAGGAAAAAATCTAGGAAGGGTCAATATAACTGTAAGTGACAGCAGCATGCTTTGAGCAGCATGCTTTCTTAACAGAAAGAGTTGTAAAGCAGTGGAACAGGCTGCCCAGGGAAGCGGTGGAGTCACCATCCCTGGAGGTATTTAAAAGATTTGTAGATATGGCACTTAGAAACACTGTTTAGTGGTGACCTAGCAGTGCTGGGTTAACAGTTGGACTTGATGATCTTGAAGATCTCTTCCAACCAGAACAATTCTATGATTCTATGAGTGGAGGAGGGCCGAAGGGAAACAGTAGTATTGCAGGGGCTATAAAATCTTTAGAGGGCTATGGATGAATATGGCAGAGACACAAGGAAGCTTCAGCAAATCCTTCTCCTGCATCCAATAAATGAAATGACTCTTACAGAATCTGGATATCAACACACATACATTGGTACCAAGTGGTCCACGTACATTTTGTTTGCTGTTAGTCCTGTGAAGCTCTGTGTACAGCAAGTGGTGATTCATGAAGGATGTGTAAGGCCCAGAAGTCTGTGGCAAGAGTAGTGGAAGCATGCCAAAAGCCGTGGCAGCCTGTGTGTTCTCCATGTCACCAGACTGGAGTGAGTTGCCATTAACTTTTCCTCCTCATTTTGCATTAAAGTTTGTCCAGAAGTCCACAAAGGGATGCCAGCACTTCTGGCCATAATCAAGGTTCATTGAATGCCCAGGTGATTTTGCACCAAGGTGTAGCAGAAGTTTGGGGCAGAACTGCTTCTGAAGGGCAAAGATAAAAAATACCAGCAGTGTTACGTGCTTCTCTCCCTGGTGCAAGTACTGCAGTAGCTGTTTCAGAGGGTGAATACCTTTGTTCACAAACACCCACAGACTGATGTATGCCTTCATCAAATACTCACCTAAGGATTTCAGCAGAGAGTTTTGTAAATGTTGAAGTCAATCCCAAGAAAAAGAGGCTGCGCTCACTAAATAAGGTCTGTTTCAATATTTTTTCCAGTTCATCTCCAGTGGTTAGCACTACTGTAGCTCTTAATAGAAATTTAAGCTCTGGCCGTGTGAAGAAATTTAGGCTCTGGCACTGGTGAGGGTACAACATGACATTAGACAGTTGTGCTGACTTCAGTAGGGCATGCAGGACTTAGCCTGTAGAAGCAATGCAGTAGGGTAGATGTATAAAATGGCACACTTAGGAAATTATATGGCAGTCAGGAATAAAGACTAGTTTAATTCTGTTCCTGTCTGTGAGATGATAATATCAGGTGATTGTAAATGCATATGATTAGGAAAAAATGAGAGATGCCAAAAATATGTCAGTTGAAGAAATCAGTTGAAATGGTCAACCTGACTTTCTTCAGCAAATTGCAGTTCAAAGTCTTGATCATTGAGGAAAAAAAAAAGTAAGTTTTGATATTGAGGTTATTTTGTATCCTTCATGTCATTCATGACTGATCTACAGAAAGAATGTTTATGTTTCTACTACTTTGAAGTGCAATATACCTTTCAGCCCATGTTTATTTGTTGCTTATATGCCTACTCACTTCCACTGACACTGAATATATTTAGAAATAGCTGTCTTTATAAAGATATATTTCAGGATCTCCCACTGTGAAAAACATAGCTAATTCTAGAACATGGCAGTCATTTAGTGGCACACAACACTCCTGTGCATCACTTTAGGCTACAAAGGATTCCCGATTACCATATCTAATTGCCATTGCAAGATGAAAGCTTAAATACTTAGGCTATAATTAACCACATTGAATTGGAGCAGTAAGCTAAGGTTAATGGTCCTACAACACTTGAGAAAAGTGTAATTGATCTCTTAGAGAGCATAAGTGATTAGGATATCAGTTTGTGTCACTGGGAAGATAGTGCTGTCAACACCATAGTGTCCACTAACAGTGTACACAGTACACCAGTTCAGTACCCCCTAATGAAATCAATGTGCATAATACCCCATTTTCCAGCACATTACAAGCAGGGACATAGACTGACTTCATTATCTCTTGTGTTTGTCACAACCAGATGAACTGCTCAAATAGAGATTCATACATCTCATAATAAGCCCTTTCTTTCCTCTACCTCCCATGGTCAGGTAATGCTGCTATTCCTATTTCATTGGATGTGGCATTAAGCAAAGGAGCTGTGTGAGCTAAGCCTGAGACAGAGCTACTCTGTATTGCCTAAACCACAAGAGATTAGTATGATGCTGCATCCAAAATGCTAAAGCACTGAGATCTCTATGTTAATGTGGACTTGCACTTATGGACTTGCCCTGTCACCACAAAGAAGATAACTTGTCAGAGGAAGGAAATAAAAGACAGGTCAGATGAACCCTAGGGTGGGATTCCAGTACAGAAGAATCTGTCCCTGGAAATATGAGGGAAAGAACAAGAAATATTTTTTTGTATGGTCAGATTCACCAGAGTTACCTTCCAGAATACTTCAGCATTTGCATTTGATCTGTTCAACTGAAAACCTTTTCTTCCCAACAAAATGAAACCAAAACGAAACCAAACCAAAACAACATTTATGGAACTATGGAAGTCTCTGCCATTTCTTCACAGATTCATTTCAATTCACTACATCAGCTACCCCACCACACAAACTGATTATTCCAAAGCGACCAAAGATCTTTGCAATCACATGCCTTTCTTAATACAGATGTGTGCCTACATTTCCTTTTCAACAATTAGTTGTATTTCTACTTGAGCTTTTCACTGTAGAACAGAAATAGATCTTATCTGACTGCAAGTGGATTGTTAGCAATCAGCGGATTAGAGAGAAAACAGATGTTGGGTTGCAAAAGATGTAGTTCTACGTGTATTTTTAATCAGAACTAGTGGTTGTCCTCAAATTAAGAAATTCTTCAGTCAGCCAGTATGAACCTTACCAAAGCTGAATATGTATCTAAACTGCTACTGGTGTAATCTTGACAAGGCTGCTGATTCTGCCCCAAAGATAACCTCAAAATATTTTTTCCTGGCAATGTCTCAAATCCCAGTAGTAATGAGTGGACAAATCAACCTCTAGAGGAAGACTAGAACTTGCAATTTTTTCATATTCCATGAGCTTCACTGAAGTCAACATAATGCACCAGCCAGATCCTAACCCTGAGGTCTGCTTCATGGACAGGCTCAAACCTGGAAGTAACCCTATTTGACTCCGTTCCTGCACTATGAAGGAAAGGGCTCCTGTGGGAAAGGCCCCAACACACATGTAATGTAGGCACTCCTCTAAAAAGGTATCATTTTTGACAAACAGAAGCATTTTCTGCATGTTTAGGGCTTTGCTCATTCATCATGCAGGACCACTATTTGTTAATTTAAAGGAGCCATTAATCAAATGCACAGAAGATACATTTCTGTTAAGAACAGACCTTCTGTGACATTCTTCATCCTCCTAACCTTGGATTTTAAGAAGCTAAAAGTAAGTGACTCTTACCAGATGAATACTGGATTCTTGCATCATGGTTCCAACAGTCATGAAAGTTGTACTGTGTTTGGTCAGTTTTATCTTGTTTTCCTGGTGTCATGCACACACTTGAATTCCTCTGTAAGAAATGTGGGTGTGAAAAAGTTACATTCTTCTGTTTTCTAGTAATGGAAATTTAATTTTGTGGACAAATGAAGACAGTTACCTACCCATGTTAGAAATTCCTCTGAAGTCATGAGTGTTATGCAGTACACCATGTGGAGAACATATACAAAAGCTTTCATCCAGAGATCTGGCAGGGTGATCTGCAACTGGGTAAGATTTTAGCTCCCACATATCTGTCTTCTTTCCTCTTCTGAGCTATAGCACTAGACATTAAAATGCTGAGCCAAAATGTAGCAGCGCCCTGGTTTAAAGGTGTATGAAATGTGGCAGTGGAGACTCAAACTCATGTTTTCTTAATGGTAACTACAAAAGAAGAAAAAAAAATTTCAAAGACATAGTATTGCTTGGGTTATCCAGTCAGTAGCAGACACTTGTTTACAGAAGAGCAAACAATGCACACTGAATAATGGTAGGACCCACAAATTCCATAATACAAGGTATTTCTGAATATTTGTCGGTGTTGTTTCCATTTTTAAGGCTAAAAGAAAGCTTGTGACCTTATGCTTGCATGTCCATATGACAGAGAATCTTGCACATTAGTTCTCGCCTTAAGCCTGCATTAAAAGGCAGCACAGTAACTGGGAAAGGTGCAGGTTAGTACATTGCCAATTTACGAATAATTTAACACAACTTTAATCCCAGGTATGTCAGCCCAGAACATGCTGGGCTGGGAAATCTTCTGTTTAATATGTTTTCCATTGTTTTCCCAACACCATTTGAAATTTCACTAAGGCACCATTTGCTTTTTTTACAGTTCATTTCTCTGCTGCAAATATCTTTAAGAACAGGTAGTCAAGCAGCATAAGACCCCATATGCACACCGTTAGTCTTCATGGAAATGAGCAGAACTCCCTTGTTTTCCATCAGTGGTGCAACCATACCAAATGGCATGGCCCTACGTATCTGAACAGATTAGCACAAGGTACAAACTGCCAATCTTCGCAGTGTTCATCTTTTTTTCATCAGTCAGCCATCCATTATAAAGGGTACAGTTCAATTTGCCACCCCGTTTGGAGCAACTGCAATTCTGAACTGGCAGACCTAAAACTGAGAGCTTTGTTTTAATGAAAGCAACAATAATAAATGAAGCAGACACTGCTGTGCTGCAGAGGGAAGTTCTGTCCAGCATGAAACACTTTGTCTAATCTGGTGTGATATATGAGACATCTTTTTGTCCTTATGGCACTTTAATTGCTGACTGGAGCCAGCTTCAGTTTATAAAGGCTTACTGAGATCACACCTCAGGGTAGGGTGGTTTCAGGATATATAACGTTGCTATTATGTCACTTAACAATGTTTTAAGACAGGAAAAATAACAAAACTGCTATTTCAGAAATGAAAGTGGAAATCTCTCATACACCAAAGCAAGTAGTAGTTCAAGCTAGGCTTCTTTCTTGCTGTATACCTAGTCAAATGCACTGAATCTGCTAGTGACCAAGGAAAACAAATCCGGACTATGCCTTTCTGCACCCTCATTCTCCCAAACCCCCACCACCTCACTTACATACAAAACCAATCTAAATTCTCTGCAGAAGAGCCTCAAGTAGCACCTACTTGCCTAGCTCAGTAGCTGGCTTTTAATTTAAAACAAACAGACAAAACCTCGAGTAAGCTGCTACAATGCACGCTGTGCATTGCTATCACCGCAAGTCGATGTAACAAGCCTACAAATCCAAGTCTTTTCAGATGGTCAGAGTTTCTAGTATTTAATCATGCCAAAATTCACTTAGCCCTTGAAATCAGACAAGATCAAGCTTATGAAATGTGGGAAGCTCCTCCAGCATTCATTCAGTGGCAATTTACTGTAACTCCAGTAATGAGTTCCTCCCATGAGGCACTTGCGCATCTGAAGTACTATTTCCTGAGGCTGTCATGTCATTAATTTCCAGTGTTTATAGGCTAGTGGAGCTCTTGAATTTGTTGGGTTGTAAAGGCTTTGAGACTATAATGCATCTATTGCAGTGCATAACGTGTATGTCAGGTCTTAACACAACCTGAAGTTCCTCTTCAGAGGGCATTTGCATGGAGTTCAAGCAGCATTTAGGATAACAGGAAGAAGGGGAAGGGGAATAAGAAGGAGAAGGAGATGGGGAAAGGACAGTGTTGCACTGCACCCTTAGTATACAAAACAGAATCTTCAGCGTCTTCTGCTTGCTTTCTCAGATATGAGATTTTTATGAACACACACATTGTGCCTTTGATACAAGAGCTGAACCTTTCCTTCAAAGGATGATGGGAACTGTAAGTGCTGGGCAGCCCACAAATCTGACTTGTCCTACACTAGCGCAAAATTTTAGTTTCACTATGAGAGTGGATGGCAAAACACCGGCTGTCTACTGAGAACTAAAGCCACAAATTGTATCTACAGTCACTTGTAATCAAAATGACAGGAAACCAACTTTGGGATGCACTGGATGAATTCGCTCATCATATTTAAATGTACTTTGTGTGGACCTGTTGGTTCAAACACTGATACTTGCAGAGATTTGCCTTTTGCCACCATTTCCTGCTCCTCTCTCAGGTGTAGCAGTGCAATGCTACTGAATTTCCTATCAGATTCGCCTTTGCATATATTGCACGTATTATGCAAAGATAAAAGGCTCTGAACAGTGGCCTTTTAGTAAAATTTTATACCTTCTGTAAAGGACTTAGAAATAACTTCTTCCTGATCCAACCCATGCTAAAGCCAGTGGGGTCCTGCTGTCCTGGGTTGGAATGGACTTTATCCCATAATATTGTGGTTGCAAGTTAAAATCATCCAAGCAAGCTAAAGAAGTCCTGAGGAAACAAGAAAGGAATCTAAGACCTCCACTTGTTGTGGCCAGGAACAGAAGTAGATCTGAAAATGTCTCAGGCATTCAAAAATTGTAATTATCAGCTTAAATTCAGTGTTTAAAATCAGAGATGGGAACACAAGTACTTTGAAGAAATTTGCTTTCAGATTATCTTTTAAGCAGAAAGCTAAGCACTTTCTCATCTGAATTAATTTTTTACTTTGAATTTTCAAATTCCTTCTAAGGCAAATCAGATGGAGTATTTTTTCTTGTATTAACCCAATCTGAGTTCAAAATTTTCATTTGTTGAACCATTTCAATGGTTGAAACAAATTGAATTGAATTTAAATTCAATGTTCAATGTTGAACCATTGAATCATTTCAATCTGAGTAACTCAGATAAAACTGCTGCTATTTGTCGATGCTGTAATGAAACATTTTGTTTCACACTGGATCAATTTATATTTTTTTCTGACATCTTAAAATAATTGTTGTGCCTGAGTAGATTTTTTTTTTTACCTTATAGGTTTTTTAATCAACTGAATAAAAAAAGAATGTAGTACTCCCTCACCTCTTCTATGAGTAACTGCAAAGTGTTTTAAAGACATCAGAAATCTGCCTGTGAAACTACCAATTCTGACCAGAGAAGAGAAGATGTTCGAGACAAGGCAGCTGGTTAAACAGTGGAGTAAGCAGCATGTCAGGAAATGCAAAGAACTGTGTCATTTGTTTTGTCCAGAAGCCTTTTCACTTGACAGAACTGAAGAATCCCATTTTATAGGAGGTACCCATAGGACTTTCACACTTAATAACATCTACATTTTCAACCTGAAAAATCAGTATTTCCACTCAAGTGTATGTGTGTTTGGTGATGGGATGGCAATGACATGTAATCACACCATAGTATTTGGATCCCAACAGGAATTTGTCACCAGAAAATCCCTCAAGCAGTCTAAGAAGTCCTCGGACAACATATGACTATGTAATCGTTGTTTGATAGCTTTGTTTTTGTTTTTCCCTGGATTCCTCTCCTTATGAATCATATTTTTAGTTTTTGAAGGTGATAGTTTTTGCTTTAGGGTTCTCTTTGAAATAATCACCTTTTTTTTCTGATGGATTTATATCTTTTTTTTCTGTAGATTTATACCTGCGTCTTTTGTTGTGCAGTTTTGGCTTTAACAGCTTAGAATATTTGTGCATTTCCATAAAGTTAAGGATACAGATCACTTATCTGTTGATTTCTAATATTGCTGCAAGGTAGCAAATATGTAATATATTGTTTTGCGGTCCCAATCAGGCAATCTAAATGATCTAGTAGTCCCTGCCTCAACAGTCTACAATCGGAACAGAGAGAGAGGATGTTTTATGGGAAAATGAGGCATGTATCAATCATGCATATCATATGGTACACATCTGAATGTTAGACACATCAGCCTGTATCTTGTCTATCAGCACACAATGTCTGAGGCAGAAGTGGAAATTGATCTCAGTTTTCTTACACATGTGATCACATAAAAAAGAAGCACTAGTACTAGAATCCTGTGGGTATTTTTAAATAATTTTCCAAGTTAAAAAAAAAAAAAAGGTCACAGTGTTGCCTGAAAATTAACCGGAAAGGCACAGAAGATTTGTCGTATACAATTTTTAAACAAAATACAACAATACAACTTTCCTAAAACCTGCAGCTATCCTTTTAGCCTCTGAATCAAAGTTCTCTGAGTCCTAGGGATGTCTGGTTTTCATGGAGGTTGGGCAACTCACAACTTTTATTTGTACCCTTTGATATCTTACATAGGCACAGTGCCAGACAAATGAAAGTAATTAGCCTCCATTCTAGTCATACTCACTTGGAGGCTGAGTTCAACCACCCACCTATTCACAAGTCCTTGTCAGCATGTGATTTTTTACCTCTTTTCTCATAATCCTTGCATCCTGCCATTTTCAACATTTCATTAAACTCTGTCTGTACATCTGCTGCCTTTCCTTTGCCCAAGAAAGCTCAGCACTGCAAGCCTTGATAAGTGGATTTAACCTTCAGCATGAATATCAAGTCTCACATAGTTCAGGCACACAGCTAAGCTTTGCAAGATAAGGGGCTAATTAATTTAATTGTCAAATGAAAAGAGTGAACTCCTACTCAGATTTGCCTGAAATTAGCTGTTCATTTATGTATTTATTTGCCATTTTGGTTTGAAACCAGAAGGTAATGGAAATGTAAACAATAGTTCCCAGTCTTCGCCTGCCTTCCCTTTAAATTTTGTCAGGCAAATTTTTAATCCTCTTGTTTGCTGCATGTGGAAAAAAACCCCTTTCCTATGTTTCAGATAGAATTTCAAAGACTTTACTTGTACTTTAATGAAGTAGTGATGGGATTAAACAACATGAAAGCTGGCATGAAACCTTTGTATCGAACAAATTGATAGTGTTAACAAATTGTTCTGTAAAAAAGTGTTCTGAAACTAGATGAATTTAGCAAATCACAGTGCAGACATGTTTAATAGTGACTGTCTCGGGATTATGATAACCAAGATGATTTAGGAAATACCTGATTTTAAGTAGTGGAGCAGTTCAATTAATTTATGTAATATATGCTTAAATGGTTGAGGTTAAAAACTTGCATAATAAACATTTGACTGAATAAGTGCTAAATCTGCTTCTCAGAAGAAATGTTTACTTCTCCCTCTGCCCCCCCTCCTCTTTTTCCTTTTTTTTTCTTCTTTTTTTTTTAATTTAGGCTTTTTGCAAAATTTGTATGTTGTAATAAATGTTGTTGTTGATCCTTTTCAATCTGTAAAATGCTCTCATTTAACCAACAGTTATCCAAAAGTAAGTAGAAGCAAAAAATGTTATTCTTTCTTCAGAACATGTTTTTTCCAGCTTTATTTTATGGCCATCCTCATGATACTGAAGATCATCTTTAATGTACAATATCTTTTTATCATGAAATTCAGTGTGGACATGGTCCAGCACTCATTCACTACTTCTGTCTCAGAGCAGTGAAGAACCATACGTAATAATGTATTTGCTATTAGTTTTGACCAATCTATCATCTAATAAAAGCTTCTACAGCATCTTCTGGTAGAATAAAACCCATAGCAGAAGGAAAAAAAATCGACTAAGTCAATCATTCCAACTCTGCATTGGTCTTCTGTAAATTCATTGCACTTTCATCAACTCTTATCCAACATTAAATGCACGAGCAATTCTGCCCATCCTGAAAACTCATTTGAGGAATTAAAAAACATTCAAACAATAATCACAGTGTGGAGAATGGTAGAGAAAAGCAAGCCAACAGGCAGTAGTCCTTGTGAGCTGTTTTTTCCCAGTAGGGGAATCTGTGGTCTCCCCCTCTCTGAGAAATGTCCAAACGCTGTCCCAGGATGGGAAAAGAGAGACTGAGCAGAATCACGTGCACCTCATTTCTCTGGAAGATGTAGCAGCAATTAAGATTCTAAGTGGTAATTTGGAACTAGGCTCTATGGTGGAATACAGGACAGAGATAAGTTAGTCATGAGCACAGCTGAAGAGTAATCCTGCATTAGTCACACCACAGATAATGAGAGCTGGAAAATGATGACATGTGAGCCTCATGTTAAACCCACTTATGCTTAATTCTCTGTGCTGAATATAAATTGTTCTAAAGAACAACTCATTCCTACAGAGCAGTTCTTCACATAATGCCACTAACATCTCTGTCACCTTGATTTAGGCCATTTAAATATCAGTAAGACAAGTTAACATTGCCTAAGGGCAGCTTTGTCCTATGCACGAAAAATCTTGTTCTATCATATTCTATTTTTCTGCAGTGCCTCATGAAAATATCTAACTTTGTCATGCAGGGATAGATTCACCAGGAGAGAGGAACAAGAGCTAGGAATGGTGATTCCCCTTTCTCTCCCCAGTATTCCTACCCAATGTAGTTTGCACTGTAACGTAAAGAATTGAGATGTAATGTGATTAGGTGCCTCTCTGCCTCTGCCACCACCCTGGCCCTGCTGTATCCAGCCTGCTATGTGCAAATGCTTCCCTTTTATTACTTCCACCCCTGAGTCCATTGTTCTCCAGAGATGTGTTTTTCTGTCCTAAAATGATCAACCATGGATGATGAGGGAGCACAAGTCAAGTCTTCCATGAGAAATCAAGGTGCCCATCTGCTTGCAAGAGCCTTGAATGTCAAAAGATCCACAATTTTTACCCTCAGACAGGATTATTAGAAGTTGAAAACACAGGAAATACTATAAATATATGCTGGCATGTTCTGTCACAGAGCAACTGGGTTTTGAAGGGCAGAATATTCCTGGGGGAAGAGGAGTTGGCGTGTTGATTTCTCAGAATGCAAGTTGAACAAAAAAGCTGTAATGAGTTTTTCTTTTGGCAAAAGTAGGTGTTGAACCTGACAGTATTAAAACCTCAGATGTAAAGATTTAAAATGTTAGCAGATTATTAACAGCATTAAAAAATGTGCAGGGGGATTCACTGTTTAATTAATTGCTTCTCCCTCAACTGCTTGCAGCTCGTTTGAAAAGAGGCTCCGAACCACTTGCCACATGGTCTTCTGACCCGCAGCCATAGGTTTGCATGGCCCAGACACCACCTGACCAGATGCCTTCCGCCTACTGAGGTTACAAGTTTGATCCACCTGCAGGAGAATTTTGGAGCAGGCACTCAAAGACACTTTTGAAGTTCAAAGTCTGAGGAGAGTTAAAACACATCCTGTAAACCAGTGGACATTGGGTCCCGGGAGAGCTGTTCCCACTTCTGAAGCTTTCTTTAAAGGTAACGTGTAGCCTGATATTCAAAGGAAATACATTTTACTTATTCTCCTGGAGAGTGAACTTTTGAAGCACTGTTACAGTGTTTTTTCCTAATGACTTTGTGTATTTGTCCTTAAAGAACAACAACAGTTTTGTGGCTGAGGGGAATAGAAAAATGTTCTCTGAAGATCTTTTTTCTGGAGGTTACTTTTAGAAAGCCTGGAGTCTGCTCCCACTAAAGTCAGCAAGAAAGTTATCTCTAGCATCAGTGGGAACAAGACTATGTGTGACAATTTTAGTCATTTAGACTGAATTAGGGAGCCTTTTGTTCTGGCCTCTGGTTTGCATGTCTTGTTTACACAAGGCAGATAATGCCAATAAAAGGACTAACCACTATTAACAAACAGCTGTAATGGATAACCTGGTAAGTATGGGATATATTGCATTACAACAGAGAAGGAGATATGTGTAGCTTTGTGTTATATGTTTTCCCACAAGGGAAGCAAATTCTTCAGTGGTTAAATCAAAGCAGGAGTCTAATTTATTTGCTCTGAATCACTCCCATCCTTCTGCCCCCACCCTGGAGGATCCTCTCTCTGGGAACAAAAGAGCCCGAAGATACAAGTCCCCTAGCACAGGTGCCTGGGTGGTGGATCCAAACACTTAATCAGTAGATTTCAAAGGCATTTTCCAGCAGCAGAGGACTGATGAAACTGTCTCTGGGCTTTTGTTCAGTCTCATGGAGGTAGAAGTACTGTGACAAAGTAGCATCCATCCACTCCCTGCAAGAGCTGACTCCTCTTGCCCCACATGCCTCCAACGTTGCTATCTTTCATTTGCACACCCTGACTTTCTCTTCAGGCTCTTTCTCTGAGTCTCAGGCTCTTTATATAGCAATACAAAGGTTCAGCTCTGCACAGTCCATCTTTCCCCTGCACCCTCATCTGCACCCTTCTCTCTTAATCATTTCTCAGTCCCAGCCTCTCCCTCCAATTTCCTAGGGTCTTTATTTACTCAAATTCACTTTCCTCCTTATCTCACCCTGCTGCAGACCCTCGTCAGTTTTGCTCCAATGGTTCTTTCAAGAATTGTGGCTCAGAAGTGAAGTACAAGGCATAACTGCCCTCAGAGAAGCACTTTCTAGATTTACAATCCACCCATGGCAAGGGTAGATTTTTTGCAGGTGGGCAGTTGTCTGCTTGGTGTCGAAAGAATCACCTTTGTTTGCAGTATTATTTGGCATCAATGAAGTTTTAAGATCTGGGCAGTTATTTAATTCCTGAGCCTCATAAGAGTAAGTTGAAAATACTGTACTTCCATGGCACTCTTTTGTGTTTTTTCTTTGCCACCCTCTAACTCCTACTCCAGCTGTCACCACCTCCTAATTCATGCTCAAGCTCTTGTCTCTCCTTCCACTCTCCTGGCCCCACACCAGGACAGCTGCTGCTGCCATCCTCCTCCTCATGCATTCCTACCCTGATTTTGCTATTCCCCTCAGTAGTGCCAGTGCTGAGTCTGAGCAAGCCCATTGAGAGCCATGCTTGCTACTTTGCTGCCTCTTGGATTTAGGGTCTTGTAGTGTGCTCCTGCCTCACCCCTGGACTTCCTGTGCAGAGCAGAGTGGTGACCCTCAGACATAGCAGCCTCTGGCTGCACAAGGAGCAGGGGAACTCAAAACACAGCTGCCTGTGCCATGGGACCTCTGGGCACCACGGTAAGAAAGGATGGGTGCTAAGGAGTCCAGATGTAGCTCCTCCTGAGGCATGGCCAAAAGGTGGCTTGGGATGTTCTCTATGCTGCTGCACAACGTGTGGGTTTCATCTCCAGTGCCTTTCCCAGAGAAAAGCTCTAAGAGTTTAGCTCTATTTGCTAAAAGGTTCCTGTTATTTTCTGTCATCCCACAAGAAATTGCTTTCCAAGTGTCCTCGGCATTACTACTGCACCTTTCACAAATACCTCTTTTCACTAATATCTCATTTTCCTTTCCTCATTTTCCTCTCTTCCTTCTTGCCAATTTGCAAACCTGGTGGCCATGGCAGAACCCATGAGTCTCTCTATTTAAACATGACAGACACACAGCTACAGTCAGATAGAAGCCATCAATGAAATACTGCTTGTCTTTAGATAAAGGTGAACAACTTTGTATCCTCTTTCATCTCTTTTTCTAAGTAGCTTTAATCCCCTGCTGCAATTCACCACCTTTATTACAGCTCAAAACCTCTGCCTTCACTTGAAGGGGTCAGGGGGGTAGCATCCTGCTTTGCAAATGAGGTCATTACAGGCAAAGCTGGAGATTTAACCCAGTCACTGGTACGACCGAGCTGACTCTAATCTGTTTTGTTTCTCAGGATATGCCTAGTCTGTGTTTAGATGTTCTGTCTGCAACCATAACTCTAACCCTTAAACCGTGCTTTCCTTCCAGGCACAGATGTGAAATCCAGGAGGTAAAAACTGGGATCCTCAACCTGTGTGTTCACCAACAGAGGGGACACATTTCTCTTCCCTGCAGAAGGCTTAAGCAGAGGATGTCTTGCTCATGTCTTGCTATTCATTTAGCTGGAGTTCTGGGCTGTGGCAAGCCCTAGTTTGTATTGCTTGTTAAGGAGTTTTTAGCAAAGGGCTTGCTGTTAGAAAATGTGGCTATGATGCAAAAAACCCTTTCATGGGAATGTTTTCATTCAATGAAAGCTCTGGGGAGATAGATCTTCTGGATCCAGGAGGAAAACCCTGCTAAAAAACGGTGTGAAAGAGCTTATTTTCCTTGACTAACCATGTATATAACAAGTGGGTTTATTTCTCAACACCTGGACTAGGTAGGGAACTTCAGAATGAGTCTCCTGTCTCTCTTGTACATGAGCAAAGCTCCTCTCCCCATCCAAAAGGTACTTTCTATCCCAAGGCAGGTCTTTCACAGTTTTCCCTGCTAGAGCCTATCTAACCTGCATAAATACTTAAACACTTGTTGAGAGGGGAAAGTGTTTTGCAATAGATTGATCTGACAGTGCTGTTGTTCAGGCATTCACACAGGATGTGGGAAACTGAGGTTCAGGTCCCTGCCTCAATGAATATTTAATTATTTATGGAAAGTGGAGCAGCTGCAGTAGGAAGGAGTAAGAGACAGTAATGGCTCTGGCATTGGGGCACTTACAGAGGATGCTGGAGAAGGCAGAGCAAGACCTCTTCCCCAGGTCTCCCACATCCCTGGTGACTGTCCCAGCCACTGCTATCTCACTTGTTCTGGTACTTCAGGGGAAATCTTCAGAGCTTTCTTCTGTCCCACTGCAAAGGTTTTGAAACCTCTGTATAGCACAAATTACTCCAGTTCTGCCATTTCTCAACTTTTCAGGCCTCTGGTTTTTAGGTTAATATTCTTTAAAGTCTTACACTGTAAAAATATTTAAAACAGAAAATAAAAGATCTCTGTCTTCCCCGTGACCTGTCAAGGAAGCAGTTTGAACAGTTTGCTGTATTTTCAGGCTGAATTCCAGGGCTTACTGATCTGGGCTTCTGAGCACTTTTGTGGCTGAGAAAAAAATAATGGTTTCAACAGTCAAAAGGCTTGAGGTCAAGCTTGCAGGAGCAATTTCTATAGACTAACACTCCCAAGTTGTCTTATAGTGCCTTTAAGGATCATAAAAGGAGGTTGTAAAAATAAAATACCCACTGTGAAGAAACATGAAGGTACGTTCTCAGACCTCACCACAGAGACACAGTCTTACCACCTATAGGCACTATTCATAGAGTCCAGGAGGCTGGGCTCTGTATTCAACAAGTCTACATGCAGGAGGAGTGAAATGTTGTGTGCCAAGTGGGATGAACCTTTACATTTCATGGCATCTCTTGACACTCATCCTAATCCTTTCACTCTCCTTCAGTTTTAGTCATTCCCTTTCTATATTTGCTGTTTACACCATGTCAGAGAATTCCTTCCATTTATAGTGTCTCATGATGTGAAATTCAAAAGCTTCATCCTTACTTATCTTTACCCAATCACCCCACGTCATTTTTAGCCTGGTCACTGTAGTGCTCAGTGTGGAATTCAAGCCTGTTAGATCTAACTTTGCTGCTCACAGACTCAGTCTCCTCAGATACAGGTGTCTCTGTCTGCCTGACTTCAGTAAACATTGTTTTTCTGCAAAGCTTTCACCAGCTAAATGCCTTCTAACCATAAAATTCTCCTTAGAGCAAATAGATTGTACAAGCTCCCCCGGCTTCCCTCACTAACTTGGAGCTCACATTCTTCTCTGTGATCCATCACCTTACCATCATCTTTCTCCCTGAACTCTCTTTTTACCCCCATTCATTTTGTCTGTAGATCTCCCTGTCACCGTGTCACCATCACAACAATATATGCATGTGTACTGCTTTCTCATCTTCCTAGCTGCTGAATTATTTTTTGACTACCTGGCAAGGAGTGTAAAACTCTGTGTGTTGCATATCCATTGGGGACACTTGGGAGACAGTGCTAATTACACTTTGAGGTAGGGAAATAATAGGAGTTAGGTATGGAAACCCATTACCCATGCACTGCCCTTCTGGTCTGTGATGGTAGCGGAGGGGCAGCTCTGGCTCAAAGTATCTTCCCAGTGCTAAAGAAGGGCCAAGATCAGGTAGACTTCTTGCTGTTAGAGTAGGTAGCAATGGCTCAGCCTTAGTGATGCCCAGTCCACCCAGTCAGCATGAAAGAGTGCGTGAGGACCTACATGTGAACACCATGCTTGTTCTGAGTCTTCTCCTCCAGCAAGCTAGGTCAACTGCACTGTAAGACATACAGTTTTAAAATGGCAGAGGTTGAACAGGAGATACTGAAAAAAACTCTTCCCCAATGTCAGAGCTGATCCTTGTGGATGGGTAAGGTGCAGGAGACTGACTATTTGACTACACTTTCATCCTCAGATAGTTTGGTTACATCTGCACTGAACTAGACCAACCAGTAGCATTCTCAGGCACAAATGCCAACTGGTATGGAAGGACCTGCATCTGCATTTGTAAACCATCACATCCATCAACATGAGATGACTGTATGCAAACCAGAGTGCTAGTCAGGACAGGTCAAGCTCATGCCAGGGCACAGGCAGTCATATCCCAGTGCCCAGGAATGCTGCCAGACATTCTGGGGTTTGCTGCAACAGGCTCAGCCTTTTTGTCAAATCCAGGAGGATCAAGGGCCTCATTTGTCATCTTGTATCCATTCAGAAAAGCTCTAGCATCTGTGGAAGAGTAAAATATGCCCTATTTTGCTGGTTTATGAAAGGCTATTTAGGAATGAACAGGTTGCAGAGGAGGTAAAATTTGATGCACAATCCATCACCCTGACCTTTGCAGGAAATAAAGCTCTGTTTCAAAGCTCATCAACCACAGCAACTCATGGCCTGATTTACTGCTGGGGTATCCTAATACCATGCTAATGCAATTCCATTGATTTCTGTAGATTTACAGTAGTATTACATTAGAGTAACAAAAGAATAAACATAGCACTTGGTTTGATGAAGGGATTGTGTGACAGAAAGCTTGCCTGTGTTTTCCAATTTTATCAGCTGGCCTAATAAAAGCTACTGCTTCTCCATGCAGTCCTAGATGCCATCAGTCCAAACATGGTGTTAGTTAAAAAAAAATGGTAAACAACCTTCTCTTACTGGCCTCTGAACTGGAAGGTATTTGTGAATTACTGCTGGTAGATATTTCGAGAGAAAAAATAATAAGAAAATAAAATCAATTCAGCCAATCTTCCTAAGCAGCATAAATGAAGGAATATTTGTAAATGACCAGTCCAATGCTCGGCATATCTATCACCAAAAGGGATTCTCTGTGTGACAACTTTTGCCTCTGTTTTTCTAGTTGATTTATAACTGACCTGGAGAACGGTGAAAGTTGGCTGAATTTCTTGCACTACCACTTATTTCTATATTTGTTGGGGTTTTTTTGTTCATGTACTAAACACAATGTTTTTCTTTTGGGTTTCTTGTTCTCTGACTTCTGTTACACGCTGCAGAAAGGGAAACATCAACCCCTTGACAGCAGTTATACTGGCTTGTCATAAAGCTGTTTAAAACCCTTCGGAGTGAAAGAAAGGCTATCATGTAGAAAACAGACATAGGACAACTTAGAGTGAGAAGATGTAATAACAACACTTTTGCAAAGCAAAGTTGAGAAAGCAGAGTTTAGCGTGAAGCAGAAAAACACATACACATGGATTTGACCATGTGATTGAGAATTAGAAGCACAAAGATTCTTCTTGTTGGGAAAAAAAGAAATCCAGGGAACGTCCTCAGCATATTCATTAAATTTCTGGCAGTGGACTTTCAGTGGCATAAAGAAATTAGTCTAATTTCTGACAGGACAAGCTACAGTGGTGAGTGGCATGAATGCATAATTCCAAAGGGAAGAGGACAAAAACTCTTTAATTGCTGTCAGAACAAGCAGAAAAATTTCCAGCAGAGGAAACCTCTGGCATCATTGGCAAGGGGATACCTAGCAGTCTGGAGTTGTGCTACTTGCTTAATATACTCTCAGATTCTGACAAAATACACAAATAGCTGATTCCCAAAGGAATGTGAATTGTCCCTATTTCTGCAGCTTGCACCGCTGTCTGATACTCAACTGGAAGGAAAACACATCTAGCTGGTTCTTTGTACCTTACCCTTTTTCCAGAAGCCTACTTGGGTTTGAATATGCGGCACCTGAGACCTGCACTGATTGATTTCCACCACAAGGTCTTGTGCAGACCTTCTTTCAGGATGACACTTGTCAAAACAAAGCTATGAATTCAACCACTAGCAAAAGAAGGTCATAACATCCAGTTGTACTGCAGAGGCAGTCACATCAGCTGCTTGCAGACAGAAGGGGTATATGTGTGTATATATATACACATGCATATATATGTATGAACATTCACATACACATATATCCCCTGTTCAGACTGACCTCATGTATGCAGAGACTATTGTAATCACAATCTGCTGTATTGTTTCTGTGGGCACATCCCAGCATTTAAACTGGCCATGTATCTTTGCATCAAATCTCAGGGTGAGTTAGTGGCTGTACTACACTCTGTATATGGAGCACTACCTAGTTGTGCTACACCCTAGCAGTGGAGGAGGGAAGAGGAAGACCCTGGCAGCTGCCAACATCAAATAATACTCTTCTTCACCTCCCTCACTCCATGGTATTATCCCTAATGCAAACTAGAAGTAAAAACTGTGAGTTTTTTCAAAGGGAGTTTCAGGATTTCAGCAGAACTGGAATAGGGCTAGGACAAAATGGTTCTCCCAAGAGCAGAAGAGGAGCTAATTTAATGCTGTGGGGCTAGAATAACAGTACCACCAAATTTCTAGGGAGTATTAGGTAATCAGCAACACCGTTTCCATGCAAGCTCAGAAGACCAAACAGGAAAATGATCTTCTAGAGTTACTGACTTTCACTGACGAAGGCCAAAATTTGAGACTCCAGCAAGAGGATGGATTGAGAACTGACATGAATTCAGTTTTAAGGAAACAAAGTAATGTTTTCCTAACCCTGCCTCATCAGCTCAGGCTTTAATGTTTGGCAAGACTGGTGAGGAACAGGCAAGGCTATCCAACTCCCAGAAGCAGGGTAGAGGTCAGGGGAACAATGCAGGAGGCAGAGGTTCAGCAAGGGACTGTGGAGGTCAAAACAATCTAACTCTGCTGGAGACAAGCCTTACTTAGGTTCCCATCCTACTCCCAGTTGCCCTTAGGACCTGTTACAAAGGAGCTTGTCTCTTGCCTGTCACCCAAGGAGTTCAGATGCAGCCCGTGGAATATTTAGTACCAGCTGAAGAAGATGGGTTAGTCCTCTAATCCGCATATACACTCTTGGTGCACTCCCAAAGGTTTTTCAGTCTGCCAGACCATGAAGAGGAAGTACATAACACATGTAGGCTGGGTCCCTGTTGCATGGACCTCTGCAGAGAGTATCAGACTCTAAGACCACAGCAACAGAGTGCTCACAGTCCCCGGCAGACAAACATGATCCCCTCAACCAAGCTGGGTCCATTGCTTGCTGCTCTCCAGCATTATCAGCTACTTACATCAGCCCCTAAATCTAATCCTTCAAATTGCACTGCAAGCCTTGGCAGACAGTAAGATGGGAAGTTGCCACCCCTAAAGTAAAATGAACCCTATATCTCTGCTTTTGGGGGCTATGACAAGAGTAGGAGCGTGAGAACTGCCAAAAAAGCTACCCTTATCCCTTTTTCCTCAGGATGAAGGGACAGAGCTGGCTAGGGAAAAGCACAGCAGAATGGCTGCAGGAATCTCAGGCTGTGCTTCCTGTTCCTTATTCCACCCAGGGAGCTGGGAGATGGGCAGAGACGAGTCTCGGGGGTGAGAGAGCAGAAGGATTAGGGACAGGAGTCCTTCAGCACAGATGTAGGAAGCGCAAGTGCTGTACTGCCGTGAATCCAGTGCTGACAGCTAGCATGGCAGGCCTGTCACGTTCATCACCCTGCCTTTAATTACATCACTACCAACGTCTTTTCTACAAAAGCTCTTTCACACCTTCTGCAAATGTGTAACAGTAAACAAACTCCCACAATGGATAAGAAAACTCTGCCAGTGTAATAAACTTCAAGCAGGTTTTCATAAGCTGAGGAAAAGTGCAAGAAGTTGTTCTGGCTTGTTAAAATGCCTGTGCGTTAGGACTTTGTGACCTGCTCTCACTTTTCACTAGACATATCCTGTCTTCCCATGGGTTTTTCCCAAGAATCTTGCAAAGTATCAGTTTTACTCCCTTCAAAGTGAAACATCTCTTCTTCACTAGGATTGGCCCTACAATGGGACAAAGTCATCCTTCATGTTCTACTTATGGTCTCTGCAAAACTGAGTGGAGAATTAGACAAGATCACGTTAGGGCACATGCTGAGATTTGGTGTGTACAATGGCATATCCATAGGATGGACCAAATTCCATTCCTCCTGTGATTCATTTTCAGGCACTTAGAAAGAGGCAGATAAACACATGAAAGCAATTGGGATTTTAGTCCATGTTTCACATTGAAAATTTTCATCATTTAAAATTTCGTCTTTCTTAAACATGCAATAAATTACAATATGTGCCCCCTGCCACTTACCAAAAAACAGTCTACAAAAAACTATGTTTCCAGCAGCTCAAATTATGACAGCCCGTGGGCCCAGTGCAAGCACCATGCACTTAGTTTTGCCTCCTGTTCTTCAGGGTATTTCTGTCCGAGTGTTAATGCTCAGTGGGAATTAGATCATGAAATGAGCTGAAAGAAGGGTCAGAGCATCAAGATCTATATATTCACCAAAAAGTTGTAAAGAAACTGTTGCCATAAGGAAGTACCTCAGCCTTGCAGATGGAGTAGAAAACAAGAAAAAAAGTTTCTCAAAACTCCAAGAAAGTCCGTTACTACATAGACAGCTCAGGCCTATGATGAGTTGGGGAAGGATAAAGGGCTAGGTGGAGATTTGCATGCAAGAGTACCACTTGCATGAAATGGTTGTTTTATCACCTCTACACTACACTGTAGAGAATATCTGTACTGCAGGCAGGACCACCATGGCAGATCCACACACGTTACTCCTACAAATATCTTTGTTCTGGTAAATGAAGGGCTTGGGGGTTGTCTACATGAGCTTCTCAGATCTACATAGCAGCAGAAGTCTCATGAGAAAGAACCAGTTACTGCTTACTGAAAGCTGGTTGAAAATATAGATTGCTAGGGCCTGGCAGAATGGGTGCTGACAAAGGTACTCTTTGAAGCCAGTGCCTTGCTTTCTCCAACAAACTGTCAAGCTACGGGAAAGATACATAAAATCACTGCTTCTAAAAGGAGGATGTTAGCCTCCAGAAACAGAAAGTGGGGCCACTTTCCTGAAGATTTTGGCAATCCTCTCTGTGAGCAACCCTGATACAAAACCAGTCACCAGTACAAAGAAAAAGATCTTCTTGTTTTACATTTGAAAAGTCACCTTCATTTGTCAGAGGGGAATAGAAAGGGCAGAAACTGTTGAAGAAGAAAATATCCTTACTGCATTTAAGGACACTGGGGAACAGTGGAGCTATGTCAGTGTTTCAGGACTTGAAAAGCAAGTGTAAGGGAAAAAGGAGAGAGCATTTATTTCAGATAGACATAGAGTTCAGAATAATTATCTGTTTTTCAAGGATTAAAAGAAATCATTTTAAAAAAAGCAGAAAAAGGTAAAGAGCAAAGACTTATTTGGCAGGCCGAAATCTACAAAAGAACAGAGATAATAATGGATAGGTCATGAGGAGAGGAAAAAGATCTGGGATGCTTCTGGCAGCAACAACTCGATGACCTAACAGACACTCGCCAAGATGTCAGGGAAGAGCTGGCCACTTCACTGTCCCCCTGCCTTCCCATGTCACACAGATGCAGGATGGGGGCAGGAAGTGGGAAAAGTTTTGCTGGGGGAATTATCAGATGTCACCATGCTTATCTCAGAGTAGATATCTGCAGATGTTTTAGATTTGTCCATGTCTGAGAGGCATAAAAAATGCTGCTTTTCAACTGGTTTAAGAGCAGGCATGTTTCAGAACTCCCTCCTAGCAAACAAAGATATGAGCCCAAACTGAAGAAGTTCCTGAACAGCTAACCTATTAGACATCACATGTGCACTTCTTTACAATCCTTTCTGTCATTGCAGACGTGAAAAAAAAAGCCAGCAACTAGACAAAATGTGGCTTCATCTGGAGATACTGCTTTATGGTCCCTTTCATCCTGTAGTCTAAGTTGCAGTGTAAAACCATTAAAGGATGACGTTAGCCTTTGCTAGGAAAACTGCAGCACTGGCATACCACCTGATGAAGGTGTCTTCACTGAAACAATTACAATCATCATTTTTGTAACTGCAGAGAGGGACAAGCCATGTTTAATATGGCACCTAGCTGCGATTAAGTCCATGGAGGCTGTAGTGTTTAACTGAGCCCTGGAACTGATGGCCTTCTCATCATCTGTGGCACAGTTTAATCATTGCACACAGCACCTGGCCATGATTCATTCCTGCCTTCACTACCTAAGAAAAAAAAAAAATCTTATTTTTGTTTTAGCTGATGGCTCTTCTTTAGGTAAAGTCTAGCAGAGGCCAACAGGATGCATAAAACCTTTCACATTGAAACTTCAGCAGGTTACCAAATAGAATGAGTCCTCAATTTCCATTTATTGCTTCATTTTTTAGATCTTCCTAGCACTAAATGGTTATGACTGTGTCATGCAGGTCCAGATTACAGAAGCTCTCCTGGGGAAGAAAAAGATAATGTCAGAATAGTGAGAAGACTTTGGATTCTCAGAAGGCTACAATGAGTTAAACGGGTGCACTGTTTTGCGGGGGCAGAATTCCAGTTTGTACACACAGATGGGAGGATGGTGCCACTTCAATGCAGATGGTGAGCTGTGTAAACAAGAAGTTCCTGTTCTGCATCAGCCTGCTGATGTGCTGCTTGCAAAAGGGTGTCTGCAGGCTGATCATTACCAGTTTACCACTTGGCCATTTCCACCATTCCATCAGCACTGCTTCTATAAACAGAGAAAAGGCACCGCACCCAGCCAGCCTCCTCTACTCCTTCAGATCTGAGGAAGCAGGAAACCTACACATTTTTTACTCAGAAAGGCACATTGGTGAGAGGGGAAAATATTACACATAGCTGTAAAAATAGTCATATCTCCTACCCAACAACAGCATTATTTCAATGTGATGGATGGCGTAAACCAAATGAAGTTATGTTCAGAGATCATAGAATCATAGAATGGTTTGGGTTGGAAGGGATCTTTAAAGGTCATCTAGTCCAACCCCACTGCAGCGAGAAGGGACATCTTTAGCTAGATTAGATGAACCTCAACCTTCAGGGCTCTTTATTAGATACGTAAAGCTTTATCCAACAGGATCTCAAGCAGCTATTTAAACGTGCATATAGCCTTAATGAAGTCAACAATGCTCCTCATTTGTTTCAAGTGCTCTTTGCTGGATCCATGCCTATACGGGAACTTGGCTCTATTGCCTGTAACCACAGAGTTATTTAATGGGCCACCTCCAGACACAGGTGCCACACAGTGGAAGTTGTTTCCAGTTCTGTCACCCAAAGGGAGATGGGTGCATGCTGTGGACCAGGTTCAAATAGCACTGGATTTTCATCAGTGTCAGTGGAGCTATTTCCACTCCAAATATTAAGAGCAGCATCACAGAGTTGTGCCTCTTCCCAGAAGTTAAAATGAGCTTAGTTATTGTTCATGTATTACTCACATATTCAGCCAACAAAATAAACCATCAGGCAAAACCAGTGTAGTACTCAAAATGGCCCACTTTACTACCGTCACTAGTAGTAGACTGTGTGACTTCTGCTGTGCATATGGTAACAATATACTTTTTGCCAGATTATAATTCCCAGTGTAAAACCACACACAGCCAACAGACATTCACATTGTGGTGTATATTTTAGCCCTAGTCTTGAAGGAGGGCTTCTATAGCTGGTTTTATTATGTATGTGAAATTCCAGGTGCATATTTGACCAAAATACCAACTAGTATTTTCAACCTGTATGGGATTCCCAGCAGTTATGTTCCAAATTATCTTCCTTAGATGGCTACCAATCTATGTAGCTCATTATTCCTTCTTTTTATTCTTCCTTCTCTCGTCAGTGAGACCAAGGGCAGGTTTATATTTCCACAACCTCATTTGGCATCTCAGCTGGGGAGAGATTGAGCTCAAGATGAAGACCAAGCCTGTGACAGTGTCTGTAATACAAGCTGGTTCTTTAAGCTTGGTCTGCAATCAGAAGAAATCTAGCCAGCACAGGCTCCTTGAGCCCAGTGGCCCAGCTGACCACCAGCCAAAGCCTGCTTCAGACAAGCAGAAGCTCGCTTGGCTTCATTGGCTATCAATAGGATCTCCATGGCTCAGTTGAGTTGCTTAGTCATGGACATCTGATGCCATTTGAGATGGCTGAGGATGTCCCTGCTTTGGCTTTCAGCTACTGCTTCAGGAGAGGGCCATGTGCCGTGCCTGTAGGTCCCCTGGCATGTCTGGGATACTGTAGGAAGCAATTCTTATTTATTTCAAACCTTCTTGCTCTAGAAGAAATGCTATGTGTCAAGGACCAGAGGATTTTACTATGTGCTCACAAGAGAGAGGTGCCCAGTGTGACACATTTACTGCTGATATTAACATGAGTGGCATTTGCTTTGAAAACAAAAATCCTATATCAAAGAGCCCTGTTGCTTCTAAGAGCTATAGTCAAGGTTTGGTTTTAAACCTTAGGAATTAACTAATTTCTTCAAAAAAAGAGAAGTCTAGTAGTCAGACAGTTCAAAGAAACAGTACATTCAAAATGAGTCATTTGCAATATCCAAAGGAAGTCCATTTTAAATGTATCGATGAGACTATTTCTTTCAGACCAGCAAGAGTCTGAGACATTCAGCAATCCAGATACAGAACAGACTATGCAATTTATTTATCTAATCTATTCGACCTAGCGTAACTAGGATTTTAAATGCAAGTTATTGATAATCACCTATTCATGAGCACCATAAAGTCCCCTGAGATTGTGGCATAATTCTTCAGACACAAGCGGTCAGACAGTAAAGACAATCTGAGAGTAGAGAGGATGCAAACACAAGCATTCTTCCACATTATTTTTGCAAAGTAATATAGAAGACATGGAATTAACACTAAGGTTATCACTTGTGTACACAGTGCAGTCATTTCTAATGTTCTGTTCCTGGACGTATGCCTGAGCTCTAAAAAGCATTTTGATTCGCTGTACCTCAGTTTCTCCGGTGGAAAATGGCCACTCTGATGCTACAAACAAGAAACACTGTGTGAATTAAGCTAATAAGCTATTATCTAATTCTGCCTACAGCCCGATGAGGTTTGTTGGCATGGCAGACTTTTGTGGGTCAGGCAGGCATTCTGTTTTCCTGCACAGTCTTGGAATGCTAGTTTGCAGAGGTGGGTGCGTGGGTTTGAAGTTATGGTGCTGTTGACTCTAATCCATCCAAGAGAAGAATGTATGATTTGTACATATATCTGAAAACAGACCTTGTCAGGCTTGCTACCATCTGGGTGGAGAGTCATTCCTTGAACAGAGCCAACCACGTCAGCTGCAGGGAACACTAACCAGAATAAGCAAAATTTCTGAGAACGAAGCACAAGTGGATGGGTTACTTGTTTCAGGACAAGGAGGCTGGCTATATGACCTGAAAAGCTACTGATGATATGCAAGGAGGTAGACAGACATTCCACTGCCTGGTCAAGGTGAAGACAGATAGGAAGGTGGACACCTTCTTATGTGAAACTAAAACCCAGGCAAAATTGATCTCTGCTTAGATTTGATTACAATCATGAATCTCAGGTTAGGTTCATCAAAGTTCCCGGACATGAGCTGAGTATTGAATGAAATGACCACTCAGATTTCCAGCAGCTCCAAATTACGTTTACAATTAACCTAGGTCCTAGGGCTGAGGATCTATGGTTGCAGAAAGGAAGGTTGTGAACCTAAGTAGTTTTAATTGGATAGCAGTGCAAACTAAGATGTGGAAAAGTGCTACTTTCTGTTCTCTGTTTGGTTAAATGAAGAACAAAATGGTGTCAAAATGAAGACGTTTTCTAGTAGAACAGCTTAAAAGTGGAGAGATCTTTGTTATTTCCTCTGCCTTTCCAGCGATTTTAGATATGTGTTCAAGCCTTTGTTAGCATACACTGAAAACTGGAGGGGAATTCTGATTTGTTTTGTTTTGTGGGCATTGTTATTTTGACGCTTGTTTGGGTGGTATACACTTTCCAAATTTGGAAATTACATCAACGTTTGCATTTTTTATTCTTGTTTTAAGCCATTCTGCTTTTAAACTCAGGCTCACCTTCAAGACTATGTCTTGAGAGCCCTAATCCCATACGTATTTCAAACTTTTTTTTTTCTTTGATGGAGTGGATTTCGCTTTTCATTTTCTCTGATTACAACAAGAAAAATGGAAATACATCATCTTAACAGACTCTTCCTAACCACATGTACCTAGTCAAAGAAGGGACAAGAAAGGATGACATGAGTCTACCTCCATCAGGATTAAAGACACCAGAGGAGTACACACACAGGGGAGGTAGACTATCAGGCATGCTTCATGCTGTGTCTTACCTTTTTTATAACTATATGTGAGTTCTTACGTTGATGTCTGTCTCTATGTTGACATCTATGATTCTAGCAACTGAATAAATCAAGTCAACAGTGCTTCCCCTATATAAATCAGCATGAATCCCACCTCTGCACAGTATCCTGCTACAAGACATAACGTTATCAGTGCCAGAGGGATGCTAACCGTGTCAGGGTACTGCTGATCCCTTTTCCTCTATAGCCTGTGCTCCAAGGCTCTTCCACCTTACACTGCTGAAGCTCCTCATGCCTCCCCAGCAGCCTGTAAGAGAATGCATGGTGGCAGTGCCATTCCTGTCAGGGGACCAGGAAAACTGGGCTAGTGTCTTTTCCCTTTGCTGCTGTGATGTCTCCTCACGGTCCTTCAGACAATATGCTGTGCATGTGCTAAGCAGCTATGCAAGAGCTGAACCAATACTGCAACTGATGGGCGTCAGAAAACACTATTAACCACTGAAAGGCAGCCTCTAGGGTGATCTCATATCATCAGAGGGAAACACAATAGGACATTAATCAAATCCTTTTACACCTGTGACCTCATAAGGCTTTTGGGGGAGTGTGTAAAATCCCATGCCTCGTGCTCATGGATAGAGCTTGCCATCTTTCATATACATTGCAACAGAAGAGTTTGCATTTGCTGCTGAAATTTTGGGAGCACAAGAACTCTACACATTTTGCAGCAGTGCAGATTTCATTGGGCTCAGCTGAACTCCGCTGAGCTGTTCACATGTCTGATGTCAAACCATTCTTCTGCACGTCACTAGACTTGGCCTTCAGGAAACCATTGTTTACCCAATGAAGATCTACCCTCATCAACATGGTCTGCTTCTCCTGACTAAACTGCAGAGCATCTGCTGCAGTGTGGCATGGTCATTTGGCTAGAATACCACTTATTTTTGCTTTTAGATCACTAGATGGCACTCAGGTCAATCTCTACAGCCAACCTCACCAGGACAAGGGCTTTGAAACATCACTACAACTCTTCAGGGGCTGGTTTTCATGTGAAGGATACTGGATGTTTCTGCTCTGGACCTCCACCAGCAAGCCAATCCTCAGATTGCTCTCACTGTACTTCCCATGTTATTTAGTATAAAAACATTTTCCCTTCCTGCTAGAGCTGTATGAGTGGAAGCTGTGAATACTGCCTGGCTCCACTTACCTTCTGGTTTTCATTTGAAGAGAAGTCCATTTTCATTCTTCCAAACAAGCCACCCTGCCTTTTCCTGAGCTGTGGGAACAGCCCCAGTGAGCTGCAGATACGTTGTGTGCATCTCCCCAGGGCAGAGCATCTCTCTATAGAGCTGCTTCATTTTTTCATAGCACAGCTACCCTCCAGGTCAGGAGACTTACTTAAAAGTAGGACTGGGCAGGTAAAATGAAAGAGTCCAGCTCAGGTTGTGCCATGTCCCAGCTCATCTTCTCTCACCTGTATGCTGCCCTTGCTGTAAGGCAGGACAACTGGGCAGACAGCCCCAGCACACTGAGTTCACTCGGCCTTGCTATGCCATGTTTTATTCCACTCTCAGTGGCAGTGATAATGCAGCCTGCAGCTTGCAGGCTATAACTAACTGCTCTTAAAGGATAGTCCTGCCCTGGCCTCTGCCCAGCCACATTCCAGCCCCTCTGTCTGGCTGTCATGCCTGCTGGTGTTCCAGCATCGTGTGCTCCATGCCTGCAACCCCATTTCTTGTGCACACACAACCAAGAAGGTTCTCCAGTGCCAGATCTGAGTCTGAGGACAGAGCCTCCCCATCAGCATCACTCCCACTCCCTCTACAGATGTGTGCTGCTGCTTCCCACCAGCAGAAGCTAAACTCTAGCACTGGAGTACAGTGGCGTCAATGGCATGGCAGGACAGAAGACAAGGACCTAAAGTCCCCGGTAATGACCACAGCAGTCTGCAGCAGCCTAATTGTCTCCAGTATTTGAGGTCTTTGCCTCCTGGAAATAGTTGATAAAGAAGCATCGCTTGCTAGGCAAAATCTCTGACCATATAGGGATCTGTATTTCAGTTTCCATCATTTGTGAGGACAGCAGCACTGCTCTGAAAGACAGTCTGCAAAAGGTTGTGTCCTGCAGAACACAGTCCATCTGCTGAGACCAGCACCAGCCAGCCAGTCTTTTATCTTCAGCTAGCATCCCCTTGCTGTGCAGCCTGACAGAAAAGCCTAGGTAGGGACTTTTCTTCATGCCCACAGCCAGGGTTGGCTGTAATTTATGCAATGCAGTTCCAGTTTCTTTCTCTGATTGCTATATTCTCTAGGGGCTGCTCCCTATACATAGGTTTGCTTTAGCAAAGATAGACTAAGGTGTAAATTTCCCACATTCTTTCAGAGCCATTCCTGCCTTTCCATATTTTTAAGGCTTTTGTGGCCATTCTGCACTTACCTAGCTATTACTTTTCAATTATAAACCTCCAGAACCCATGCCCTTTCAATTCTAAAGTATTTACCCTTTCTTATGGCTCCTTTTCTCTTATACTCCCTTTCTCATTTAATTTTTTTGGCTTTTCTAACTAACCTCCCTACAATGCAGAGATGCTGGTAAAATCAGAAGGAGAAAGGATTTTGTGGGACCCACAAATTGCTTGAAAGCTAACAACCTTGCTAAAGCGGATTTAAGAGATGCTAGGTACAGGCTTGCTCTGCGTGCAAACCTTGACTCAGCACATATGCAAACAGGCTCCAAAAATAGATTGCACTTTCCCAATTCACATGTGATGCATGTGCCATATTTCTGTGCTATGCTTTCCAAATATAGCATTCACACACAATTGGTTGGTCTAAATCTGTGAGTATTTCCCTGCACGCTTTTTCAACACAGGCATCAAAACATCAGGCTTCACAGCCTTTTCATAGAGAGGTTTTTCTCATGGGCATCTCCCCGTCTATTGACAAAAATAAGGGTTATATCCCCTCCCCTATGCAATTTCTTAACATCCCTGTGGCAACTGTACAAACCCCTCACGTGGAAAAGTGACATTAGGTGTCAGCTGAAATGTATTTTTATCTTCTTTCGATGCTCTCTAGCAGCTGGAAGCAAAGAGGTAACCCATTACCTAGAAGCTAGCCAATTCCCCTGAAACATCAGCCAGGGCTTTGCAGAGCAGTAACCCAGAAACTGCAGTCTGCCTAGCAGAGGTTCAGATCTGAACAAAGAGCTTGGTTAGAAACTGAATGAAAAGGCTGCTCTCCTGTACTTCAGGGGAGCAAGCAAGTTTCTGGGTTATGTGCAGATCTCTGCCAAAGAGGGACTGGAAACCTGGACTGAACAGACAGAGCACTGATCACAGGAGTCATTTCTTTGTAGAGTAAAGCAACTAGGGAGCAACTGGCAGCTACGCCAGTGCTGTCTCTTAAGCATGGCCCTTAAATCAACACCCCAGCACACACTTGGTGTTTGCATGGTCCAGCAACAGACTGTAATACTCCAGGGCATTACAGATTAAGGAATGCCTCACGGGTTTCCACCCACACTTCAAATGTGTCTCTGATACACACCCACTATACTGCAGACACAAGAATAGTACATAGGAAGAGTTTATACCCTGTGTAGTGACAATGTAAATTTGGTTTTAAGACTTCTAGTGTTAAAGCAAATATGACCAACCACATACCAAAGGCATACAAAGTCACTATGACCATTCAAATGCACCTCAGAGTATATGAGATTAACTCCATCGCATCAAGCCTCATGTCAGAGCAGGTGCTATCCTTCTTCCTGCAACTACCCTAAGCAACTATCATGTGTGCTATCAATAGTTCAGCAGTAATGTGATAAACATCCACACCTTGCTTCAGGTTCTGCTGGATGATCCGGTACTGCACTGTTCCACTATCAGTAGTCATTAATTGTGCAACCACAGACTGAGGTGAAAAGGACAAACAGGGGTGATATATGAGTCATATCACTTAGCAGATACTGTCTTCAAATTCAGTAATGATAAGAACAGATCCATAGCAACTTCAATCCTCTTCATTATCTAAGTCTGCCTCCCATCTGGCAGATAACGCTGAGATGTCCTCCAAGTCTGAAGAAAAGGAATTTAACTTGCAGGAAAACCAGTGGCTCAAAAACAGCCTGGGCCAACCATTTCGGGGCCAGTACAGAAAGGTGCAAAGTACTTACTGACAGCATACCACTCCTCCCTTTCCTTATCTAAAGGATATCTAAAGTACTACCACTACTTCACTTGTCAAGTGCTGCTTTATACTTATTGAACTCCAACAGCTTTACTCCTAAATACACCAGCATACAAATATGCTGGCATGACTCAGAGCTGAAACCATTGGTGAGGTTTGTTTTTCATGTAGCAGGAATGTTTAAAGATAAAAATTAATGCAGTTACTCTAGGAGCAGAGAAAGAAGTCAAGGAGCTGGCAGGTCAAATCCCATTACCTGCTGTTGGTAATCCATCTTTGTTGAATGATCACAGGCTCTCACCAAAGGTCCTTCACATCTGCTTCCCACATGGTGGAGATGCTTACCTTGTACAAACAGACACTTTAGAGGAAACTTCTTGAGAGTTTACAGCTTTCTCTCTGTTCAGCCATCCTCACTGCAACACCAATATCTAACACAGTATTGTTACCCAGGAAAATAAAGAGTGAATTATTCCTATCCCTTCTGTCCCAGCGTTTTGGCTCCCATCAGACTTTGAACCTCCTACAAGCCACTACTTAGAAAAGCAGTGCTACAAACTGCTGATACCCAGTTTGCAGTGGAAGTACTACAGCAACCTAGGACTGCTGACTGCATCACAAAGGGTACCTAAAAGGATATGCCCAAGATGGAGGCTCTGCACCATTTCTGCCTTATTCCCCTAGGAACAGAGCAGGCTCATCTATTCATGAAACACCTCTGCTGTTCAGCAGTGCAGACAAAGCCAGCAGCCCTGCTGAGCTGACACAGTCTGTGGGGTAAAGCAGCACAGAAGAGTTGGTGTGTGACAGACAGGCTGTCTCCTCCACTCCTCGGTCACCACGTAGCACTGGGATGTTAGTGTGCAGAGGTGGGTGGGCATGTGAGCATGCTCTTGATTGCCGTTCCTGCTGAGGAAAGACAGCGTAGTTTATCCATAGCTCTGAATAAATTCCCTGCTAACCTCACAGCCATCTGCTATGGTAGTTGTACCTTCAAAACCAGCCAACCAGATCAGATGCCAAGAGCACGAATCCGAATCGGTGGTTTCTCAGAGTATGGGGTATGGTGCAGAGGGCTGATGCCAAAATAACTTGAAGTCAGGCAGTTTTCTTTAGGGCTTCCAAATGTTCATTCTTTGCCTAGTGGGATAATAAGAAGAGTGTAAAGCATCTACAATGAAATGCAAACCTAGGCAAATCTCCTCTGGTTTGGTTACAAATGCAAGTCTTGAGTTAGGTTCATCAAAGTTCACAGGTCTCCTGGTAAACTTGAGATGGGCCTTTCATGAACCAAAAGTGAATGCTAGGCAATTTAGAGCCTTCAAGCAATCTGACAATTTACGAGTGCGGAGGCAACAAATAAAGGGGCAGGTTCAAACAAGAGGAGGTGACTCTTTACATGGGAGAGCTGAGTTGTGGGACTCCTTGCTGTAGGATGTTGTGGATAGTAATTGTTTGCAAGGGTTCAGCAGACAGCTGGGAAATTCATGGAAGAGAAATCCCTTGGAGCTTTATAACTGAAATGAATACCACCAGTTTGTGAAGCTTTTGGGTGGTTTCATGGTTCAGGGAAAGGACTCACAGCAAGGACCATGCAAATAACAGAGCCATTATTGCGTACTGCACATTATTTCCTTGCCCAGCACCCAGAGTGCATAATAGCATTCAAATGTGCAAAAGTATTTACGATCTGAAGCTTTACCAAAACAAGGAAGTTTAGGTTTCTAAGCTCACCACCTCCCATGGAGACATTCCCTCAGTCCTCCCATGGCATTCACACAAGAAGCTGATTGAGGAGGTGCTCTGCACGTGTCCATGGTCTGTAAACTTAGTGCTCAAAGGCACAACTGAACTATTACAGCCCAAGGAATGACTCCACATGGGTTGAAATGCAGGAGTAGTCCTCTTGGGCAGTGTTGTTTGCCACAGGCAGTATAGAAGAGACATTGGCTTAAGCATCCATGAAAGAGATTTAATCGAGACATTGTCCCTCACATTTGTGAGGGGATCAGAGCATGACATGGGCAAGTACTGTGCTAAGCTGATGTGTCGTAGCTTATGGGAATACCACCATAGCTCACTGGTAAATCTGAGATTAGCTTCCCTTGCAGACAAATGTTCCCCCACATCAACTAGTTTGACTGGCATTGGTGGCACAGTGCCAGCTTACACCAGCAGTACATCTGCTCCCACATCCTTACATAACTGTTCCTGACTTTTTCCTTTTTTTTTTTTCTCCTCTCCCCACAGGTAAAAAGAAACAGTGATTATCCCAGATTCATTTGAGAAATGCTACCAAAATTAATGATATCATGATTATTATTACTAATATTTGATACTGTTCACATTTCAAGCCCTTCAAACTCTTCCTTACATTGCTTTCAGATCTGGGCTGTTTAACCCATTCCCAATATAAAAGGCAAGAAAAAGAGCTTTATAAAAACATTAAACATGCTGCAAGACCTGGACAAAACCTGATTTACAGTCAGTCTAGATGATCTAATAATGTACAGATCAGGTTCATGCGGCAGTGAGCAATTTGGCGGCCAGACCAACAGTGTTTCAGAAAAGGGGAAAGTCATGAGGCAAGCAAAAGGATGCTCTGTGGAAATAAAGCACTTTACAGTGGGGCTGTATTTGCAAAAGCATTTTTCACATTCAACAGTAATATTTTTCTGCTTTAAAGCAGTATCTACTGCAAATGCTGAACACGTTTACTATAGTCACTATGTTGACACCACCCTAGAGAAAATAACAATGGTTTGGCAGCCTGAGAAGTCTTTTAAAAATAGACTGTGAAGCCCCAGAGAAAACGGCATGCTCTAAAAATAGGACTAAAGCTGAGAGAGAAAAAAAAAAAAAAGCAGAAAAAAAAAAAAGCTTTCCTGATGCTAAAGCTCAGGGTCAGCTACAAAACATGGGGTTCCTTCAAGGACATACAATGAATTCATTGCAGGGCTCTGCAATGAATAAAAGCTTCCTGTCTGATTCCCTCCTGTGCTGCAGTGGTCCCTCAATGCAGGAAGAAGAAACTGAAAGGCAGAATTTTAACAAATTTGAGTAAGAGCAATCTGGGGATTCCCTCCTTCCCTACCCCTGTCCAGTCCTTGATAAAAGCATCTCACAGAAGAAGCGTGGATCTATCTTTCCTTCTCCCATGATCCTCTCATCCCACACACACTCCCGCCTCTGTTCTCCAGTGCCAATGCTCCTTCAAACAAAAGGAATTTTATGAGCATATCCTTGCTGCACTGGCACAGAGACAGACCTCAGGAGGCTAAGAAAATCATTGTAATAACCCAAATAATTTTAAGCAAGTGTCCCAGATTCTTGATTGTTCATGCTGAAGGAAGCTGGACATCTCATTTTCAATGTGCATGCCCAAGCATTAGGATGATGTATGAGGCTTCTGCAGGATTTTAGATCACCCTTTTGGCCCACTACAGTGGTAATTTTTAGTATCATTCTGTCATATTTGTAAAATAAAACCAAAGCCCTCCGGTGGCCAAAACCACACTGGTAACCTTGCTGGAGGCTAACCAGAGCTGGTCTCCAAGTTAGCTGACCTAGTTTACCTTGGCACTGGCCAACAAACAGTATGGAAAGGGCTCGATAGCTGAAGTGGGTGGGATATACTGGAGCAAGGAGCAGTCAGTGCAGACAGATGTGCGAACTGTGGACTCCTACAGGTTAAAATCTTGGCACACCTGTCAAATTACTTGATTTGCCCATAGATTACCCCTGGCCAGATTTCATCCTCATCACTAGTTGATAAGACACCAATGGAAAGGGGGAGCCATTTTAAATGGCCATGGTCACTTGTTAGAAATAACCTGATCCACCTCTCACTTAGAGAGTTGAAGGGGAGCAAAAACCTACCCTGACTTCTTGGCAGGAGTGCAATAGAAAGGCAAGCCTCTGGTACAAGAGAGATTGGACACCCCCAGAAAAGCCACTCTGTCACCTCAGAGAATAGCTATGGGCCTCAAGAGAATTATCTTCCTTTAAGGTAGACACAAAATTCAGCCAAATGAGGCTGTGCCTGTGCTTTTGGCAGCTGCTTTACAAACAGCTTCTCACTGTAGATGTTTTTTTTTACCTAAGCACTTCCCTAAATGTACTTGTCCTTTCTCAAATACAGTGTGATATTTACCAAGGAGTACACTCAACAGAAGTTGAGCAGCACACACATGAGGCTCCTGAAGGTGCAACAGCAGATCCTTTATGGGATTACCTTATTCCTGTGACTCTCCTTGTCAGGTGCCCTCTGATGCTGAAGAAAACAGGTTTACTTGTGTAGGGTTTCCTTACTTGAACTTTGATTAACCTAGTTTTGATTTTTTTTTTTGCCTAGAATTGCAAGAAAATCTAGTTCTCTCTGGAGCTATGGAAGGGAAGTGCCACGCAGTCTCCTGACCTCCCATGACCTTTGGTGCCCTCCTTGCAGGGTAGGCAGACTCTGAGCAGCAGATCCAAGCTGCTCTTGGGTGCTCCAGCTGAAGGATGTCACAGCAGAGGAACATCCCAGGCTTCTTCTCTGCAGGGCTACATAAACCTTGACCCTGCCCTGGTTCTCATTGCTCCTGGGAGAAACACTACAGAGGAACAGGAAGATTCACCAAGCCCAGAGCAAGCACTCCCAAGGGAAAAAACAGTTCTTTTCTTCATCTGTACTACCTAACTCTGCAGACTGTAGGTAAGGACAGGGTGACTTCACCTCCTGGGCACAGTGAGTGCCATTTCTCTGCTTCTCCTCTTGAGACTTATTGCCTCCAATATAATTTCAACAAAAATATCCCAAACTCTTAAATATGAAAACAAGTTAAGCATTTCACTGGTCACTTGTTTCAACTTGCAGCAAGGTCATCTTTCTCCAGCAGGTCCACAGGCACTTGTGTCTCCCCACAGAGCTCCAGCCCACCATTTGCTTGCTCCATTCTGTAGAGCTCCCAGCCACAAGGATGATATTCCCAGAAAGTGCAGTGGACTGGCACTCTTGGATGCCAGAGAGAAGATTAACCTTTCAGCCCATGTTGAGCCTTCTCTCATGGATCTTCAAAATCAAGCGGAACACGTAGATGCAACAAATGAACATAGAACCTTGTGAGCTGAATTGTTCCCCAGAAACCTCACTCTACTTAGTGATGCCGTGTAACAAAGGGGAAAACAATGGAAAAACCTATTGAAATGCAGTTTTGCGAAGTTATGAAGCCTAGTATGGCTTTTTGCAGATGAAATCACAAACTGTAAGAAGGTTGGTAAGAAGAGTCACTTGTCCATTCTTTGCTTCTCCCCCACCAGGTATCTCAGTCCTCAGATATTTTCCTGATGCTGCAAAACCCAAGTATTAATGTTAGGTGCTCTGCAAATGTCCACAGCCCTAAGGACTCTAGAAACAGTGAGCAAAAGAAAGAGTTTTCCTCCCCAACAGCCATAGCCACAAATGACATCACAGTTATCCCTTCTGTTCTGGGAGGGCTAACTTAGCACAAAGGCCCTTGGACAAGGGAAAAAAAGATCTTTCACTCTGCCTCAAGCAATCAGCGGAATGAAAGTGCGGTCTGCATTTGGAAGAACTCAAGGAAGCATTTGGCACAGTTTTTAAGACAACAGAAAAAGATGAAACAGGTGCGGAAGAAGAAGAAAAGATGGAAGAAATTTTAAAATTAAAAGGCACAGCTGGAGAAACTTCCTGTGGGTGAAAAAGCACCACAACTGGCTAGAAAAAAAAGTTCAGGTGTGTTATATCCTGCTCTGAGATCAAGAAAGCAGTGAGGAGAAATGAATGTAATTTAACAAAGGGAGCAATTAAAGTGTCTTCAAATACCTTAAAACTACCTGTCTCACTGCAAAATAGAGTTCTATAGGGCAGTATTTACTATAATGTAAGACAATAAATCACTGTTTTAAAAAGAACAGCTTGTTCACCATGCATGAAGCCAAAGTCAGTCTGGTTTAATGACTTGCAGTACACAAGCTCTAGAGACTTCTGGCTGCATTATTCCACATTGATATACAGCCCTTGGAAGAGCAGAAACAAGTCCTCATGCCAGCAGCAAACAGATGATATTCAGGTGAGCAGGTACGAAGACACTGAGAAACAGATAAGTAATGACTCAGGAAATCCACGTCAGCAGGACCAAGGGAAAAGTGGCGTCTGCTTGACCTTGGTTGGGAAGGTAGGTCATGTTAACTTTTTATCTATACCAGTGCACAGCCTTTCAGCTACGCCCTAACCAGCCCTTCTGGAAGAAGTTATCTCCAGTCTCTAGAAGAAATTGTTTGGAGACTTTTTTTTCTGGCGCATATCCCATTCATTACAACGCAGTGTTTAAAGGGAAGGCACAGACTGAAAAGACAGCCCCAGAATGAATCCAAGGCATAAGTCCTGCATGTGTTGGATGAGACCAGTGGAGAATAACTTTACCAAGACAAAGCTCTGCCATGGGTCTTAGGAGGAGATGTTTCATGTCCCTTTAAAAAAATGCTTTGATTAGTAGCAAAGAACTTTCTGTTGTTCTAATTACCAGCTTCACAGCCTTTGTCAGTTTAGCCATCCCCAAAAGACGCTGTTCAGACAATAACAGGATAACCAACCTCCTCACAGTCCTCCTGGTAGAACTGAGACACTACCCAGCAGGGAATGTTACTAAAGGTCAGAGAGGAATTTGTTTCCCGCATCCACCCCAATACAAGGATTTGTGATGAGACTGTCAGATTCAGCAGCAGCACTCCTGGTGCATTTGGTGTAGCCTAGTTTGACTAAGGTAAGAAAACACTTTGATCCACACTTGGCATCGCTTTTGGAGTAAAACAATAGCAATTTCTTATTAGTTCCTTGAGAACTTAATCATATCATTAGACTCTTCCCTGTCTTGAAATGGTTTGCCTTTTCTGGAGGAATAAAACAACGCCTGGAGCCACCATTGCTGTTAAACATCCCCAGCACATCTCAGAAGTGATCTCTTCAGTGAGTTTTGCAGGCTTGTTCTGCTCCCGCTGGATCTACAAGCAATGTTAACTGAAATCAGTTCCACATATCTGGCTTGCACCAGATTCAAGCTATCCAGCCAACAGAAAATCTAGAGATATCCCACCAGTCCTTCTCTAAGCCTCTAGATAAGTCCTTCTCTCTCCCATCTTCCATGTTAGTTTTTTTCCAGCCTCTCATAATAGGATGTGGCTGTTCCATCAGTGAGAGGTTGGTCCTATCTCACAGGAATCAGCCACTTCCTGACACTGAGAAAGCTATAGCTTTGAGATACAGGGAGCTCATCAGCTCAGTTTGCTGTCACTCACTGCTTCAATTTGTATGCCCGTGATTCACAGAACTCCTACTGTAACCTGAAGGAAAGGTTTTAGATGTCCCTAAATAGCTATTCCCTCCAAAGAAATTTCCTTCTCCTAGCAATTGATTTCCAAGGAAGCTGAGGTTAAGGAGCTGTTTCTTACAAGCTGGCAACAGTTTGAGTATCCCCTAGTGGCACTAAATAGAATTTCAGTCACTAAAACCTGAATCTCTAATAGCTCACACCCTTCCTATGTCAGCACACCTCCTCCCCTGTCTATCCATTGTCTGCTTTGCTGTGGTCCTTAGCATCCCCAGCTATGGGCCACAGTACCAAATTCCGACCAACTTCATTTGTGACAGCCACAGGAAAGGAAAAATAGTCTCTCTTGACACCAGATACATTAAGACACAAAAGGTCTGGTTATTCTGTGCTTTTCTGCTGAATATGAGCCTGGGCCACACTTGTGTTTGTGGTTTATAGCAGGAATGCTTGTCATCAGCTATGTGACCATGGGATCAAAGACTTGTTAAATACCATAACAAAGGTATTTCCTCCCTCTGCCATGAGTAAAGATGTAGGTGCACCACAGTGGCTTCATGTCAGACCAGGGCTTTGGTCCGTGAAGCCATCCTAAGAGGATTAAAGACTTCAGTATCAAAGAAGCAGAAGAGTTCCTGCTGCAAAATCTCTAGGCTACAGATCTGTCTATAAGATGACATCATTTTTAGTAATGAAAAAGGCTTGACGGTATTATATATTGTAGTTATTTCATGTTAATACATTCCACCATCATGAATAGTAATAATAATTTCAAAATTCTAAAGTGCAATATGATAAAATGTTTCTAGTTTGAAAAAAGGATTTACTTCTTTTTTTCAGAGAAACTTTATATGCCACTACTCTGCCATAAGAAGGACCTTGGTGACAAATCTTGGAGGCATGGTTCTCAGCCCTCTGCAGCGTGGCCCCAGCTCTGTGCACTTCACATATGGGCATCATTCCTGCATTTCCTTGTCCATAGAGAGCTTCCTTTCAGTCATCCAAAAGCATATGCTTCAGTGTTGGCAAGATCAGCTCTATAATTAACCAAGTTCCCGAGGCTGAGTGGAAAAGGATAACCTTTCTTTAGCTTTTTTACGTCATCCTATAACCTTTAAATTGGAACAGTACCCTTGCTATCAAATTCAACGAGAGATTTCATATACTTTTTTACGAGACTCATTATCTGGGGAATACATCTGCCAGCTATTTTAAAGCCAGCAAGGATTGCTATGATCATGCAATATAATGTAATTAGAAAAGGGAAAGGAACAGTGGAAGCTCAACCTACTGGCAAAGCAGCCCTGTAATGCAACTAGCTCTTCTCCCACTGTCATCCTTGCACCTTTCCTGCCCTCTAAGTCCACAAGTTACCCTGAAGGGATAACCTCAGCAGGGAGGCACCCCACACTTCCATCAGCAATGGCTTGACACTAGTGAGGCAAAGGACCTACCTTTTACCATGGAAATGTAGTTAGTAAAGGAGAAGCAAATACAGCCCAAGCCTAAAGTCACCAGCACTGTCATGTTAACTTACATGTCCTGCCTGGGGGAGTTTTAAAACCACTGTGCCCTGTAAAGGCAGATGCATGGGCAGTTCCATAGACACTGCCCAATTAATGAACAGCAGAAAAAAAAAAAAAAAAAAAAAAAAAAAAAAAAAAAAAGAAAAAAAGAAAAAAGAAAAAAAAAGCTACTTAGAATGTGCTAGAAGAAGGAGAGAGAAAAATCTAGAGTGTCCTAGAGGCGGAGTCTGTAAGGATAAGTATTTACACACCTGAAATAGCACTGCAGAGGAAAAGAAGAAAAGGAAAAAAAAAAAACAAACCAGGCGCTCAAACTTTCTCCAGCTCATCCCTGAATGCATCCTGCGCCCTCTCCCGGAGAGCTCCGCTCATCCCAGCCAAGCCAGGGCGGAGGGAAAGGGAACTAGAGGTGTGCAATGGAAAGGATCAGAGAAAAGGCGGGGGCCATTTAGAATGGAGAAAGCTCAAGGGATATAGTGTAATGTAAATGTTATACGTGAAGTACAGTGCAACAGCTGATGTGGGTGAGCTTGCTTCCTACAGGATGCCTAGAGGGGGAGGGATAGACAAAGGGATTTGGAGCTATCTTGGCTCACTCCACAGCAGAGTTAAGAGAGGCGGCTCCAAAATTTGGGTACTACAGTGGAGCAGGCAAGCAAGAGAGGGGGTTCAGAACTGCAGAATGGCTAAGAAATTGAGCAGCAATCTCTGGCACCAGTCAGAATCGTGCCAATCTGTTCTCCAAAAACAAGTCAAATCAGTGGTATTGATGAAGAGTGCTGCCAGCACAACCACTAGCCTCTGGAGAAGGCTACAGATGTGTGGCAGGTTGACCTTGGCTAGATGCCGGGTGCCCACCAAAGCTGCTCTATGAATCCCCCTCTTCAGCTGGATGAGAGGGAGAAAAATATAACATAAGGTTTGTGGGCCAAGATAAGGACGGGGATAGATCATTCAGCAATTACCATCACAGGCAAAACAGACTTGACTTGGGGAAAATTTAATTTAATTTATTGCCAATCAAATCAGAGTAGGATAATGGGAAATAAACCCAAATCTTAAAAACACCTTTCCCCCACCCCTCCATTCCTCCCAGGCTCAACTTCACTCCCAATTTTCTCTACTTCCTCACCCCAGCAGCACAGGGAGACAGGGAATGGTGGTTGTGGTCAGTTCATCACATGTTGTTTCTGCCGCTCCTTCCTCTTCAGGGGAGAACTCCTCACTCTCTTCCCCTGCTCCAGTGTGGGGCCCTTCCCATGGGAGATGGTTCTCCATGAACTTCTCCAATGTGAAACAGTCCCACGGGCTGTAGTTCTTCATGGACTGCTCCAGCATGGGTCCCTTCCATGGGGTTCAGTCGTTTAGAAACAGACTGCTCCAGCATGGATCCCCCATGGGGTCTGAAATCCTGCCAGCAAACAGGCTCCAGTGTGGGCTCCTTTCTCCACGGGTCCACAAGTCCTGCCAGGAACCTGCTCCAGCACAGGCTTCCCACAGGGTCACAGACTCCTTTGGGTGCATCCACCTTCTCTGGTGTGGGGTCCTCTCCTCTCTCCTGGCTGTTGTTTCCCAGCAGTTTTTTCTCCTTCTTAAATATGTTATTACAGAGATACTATCACCGTTGCTGATGGGCTTAGCTTTTGCCTGCGGCAGGTCCGTCTTGAAGCCGTCTGGCATTGGCTCCCTCAGACATGGGGGAAGCTTCTAGCAGCTTCTCACAGAAGCCAGCCATGTAGCCTCCCCGCTACCAAAACCTGGCCATGCAAACCAAATACAAAATGTCACACCAGCCATTTTCCTTGCAGGCTTGTTGTACACTTCTAGAGAACCCAAGGAAGAGCAGCTGATCCCATCTTCAGCTTTTCTTTCAAAAGGTGTATTTTCCTTGAAAATCATGTTTCTGTAGAGATTTCTGTTAAATTAAATTCAAGCTAGTAAGCCCAAAAGATCTGAATTCACTGCAAGAATTTCTCACTGAGTTTTATGAAGCCGCAAAAGCCATTATATTTCAGCTGGTTGGCATAAATTTCATCCTGGAGTATCACAATCAGTAACCTGGGGTATGCTGGGAAGGTATGAGGCCTAAAGTCTGCCAAACCCCTCTAATCTCATGCAAACTCTTCATATAGGGATGATCCCCAGACTCCAAGAATTGCTACTCAAATTCTTAGGGAGAGTTCTAGTTGTCATGGGCAAAATTCACATAAGGGGCCATTGCAGTGAGTTTGTCCCAGTATCCAGAACTAGTCAGTTTAATTTATTAGCACAGATGTCACCTAAGCACCTTATGGAAATAAGCCTCAAAATCCACCTTTAAAGTCACTGTACATTACACTGTTAAAAGTGTATCCCTTTTCTCTCATTGGGAAGAATACAGACAGAGCAGATGCACACGGGGCACCCAGCCCTGAAGATGAAGCTCTGCTGCATTGTGCCACAGTCACTAGTGCTGCTGCAGAGAAGTGTAAGGTTTCCTGACACAATCACATTTTCCAGGGAAAAGAAACTAAACAGACATCAAAACTGAAAAGATAATGAAACCAAGACAGGCCACAGCAGATGCAGCCAAGAAAAGGTAGGATGTCAGCTTGCCCCCTTTCCTTTCAAATATAGTCATACTGTTCTTGCCAACATTACTGCAGTGCTACCCCAGCCACACACACCAGTGTAGGCACAAGCAGAATCAGCATGTGTATCTTACCTTTTTCCTTCTCATATCTGCATTTCTTCCTTGTGCAGCATCCTCTCTCCATCCCATCAGCATTTAAACTAGACCAACCTGAGTAGTTTAGTGTGACTGGAATCCAATACACCCTTCTCCCTGTATACTCCAAGAAAGGAGTTCTGAGGCATCGGACTCCACAGGTAAGGACCATAGTACATCTCACTCTTATCTGTATGAGCTATGGTCATGGATGATACAGTCTGGATCTTTCACAACACTGATATCAAACAGCATCACAGCACCACCAAGTGTCACTAACAGTGATAAGTCCCTCTCCTCCCCCCCCCCTCCATCACCATCCCCAGCTCCTTGCTAGTCTCACCTCATGGGTGGAGCAGTTCCCCAAAGACAGGAGGAAATCATCCCTACTTCTAGAGGGAGGCTTTACCCACAGTATCACTGAGACATAGCCCTTCACTCCACCTATCCCTGCAGCCTATGAGATCCGCATTGCTCTCAAAAGACACGGTTTCCCTGGCCAGGGCATGCAGAGATCCAGTGACTCCCAATGGATCTTCTGGGTCTCTGCTGGGAGAAAGAGAGTTCTGTATGCTAGCAGGAAGGGTAAGCCCTGTGATACCTTCTTCTCCCCACTATCACAGGAAGGAGACCAGGCACCACACCAGAAGCAACTCCAGAGGGAAGTACAGAGGCTGAATCATAGTAGGACTACACGGTTCTAAGCAGATCCTTGCAGGGCAGCAGGAGTGGGGCCCCACACTAAAGACACTGCAGTGTACTTGCACCTCTGCCCTAGGTGGTGCCTCCAATTTGGAATTGCAGTGCTCCCAGCCTGGTCACCATCAGGAGTGCATGGTATGGATGAAAGTCCCAGATACTTTCTTTCCTCCTTATGTGATGTCCATATGGACACAAAAAGCAACAGAAGGACTATACTGGGTGCACAGTGGAATCAGAAAGTGAGCAGCAGCAGAAGGTAACCAGTACCCGGTTGATCTGGAAGAAGCTACAACTACATAACCCTATATAGTGAAGCAGTTTAGGAAAGGTGACTTCCTGAAACACAGTGTCTCCTCACCACCTTCCTCAGATCATCACTAAACCTCTCCCAAGCCAGGGATATCCCTATGCTACCTTCAGCCCCTGCTTGACAAAGTTGCATAGACACCAAACCTTCACAGACACCTCCAGCCCCTAAACAACATTCAGGTGCAAATGTAAAGGCATAGTTTGCTCAACTGTGCACTTCGGCTTGGATTCTCACAATCCCCAATCTGCTTCCTACAAATCATCAGGGAAGGGGCCTTGTTGTTCTTCACCCTCACAATTGCATGCCAAGAGAGAAAGATCAAGTGATTATAGCAAAACAAGTCTTGTATGAGCATTTGCTGCTTCCACAGGACTGGCGAAACTTGCTGATCCTAAGGACACCGGGCTGGGCTCACAGTCCACTCCAGGCTTGTTGACTGCAAGTGTAATAGAGATTGTGATTATATGAGGCATCTTTGAGTATTACAAATTGGTTTGAAATGGCAATTTTCTGGTCAGCATCAAAACACACTGTAAAGGGTGAGTTTTTCTATTAATAAACAAGGAAATTATTCCCCTGGGAGTATGCAAATTGCTACTCAGGAAATGGCCTGGGCTATTAGGTGCTATTAATGTGCATAAAATCAATACAAAGGCAGATTGTCTGCTCCATTCAGAGGCAAACACACCAGTCACATTGGCTTGGATGGGTCTGAGGGATGGAATATGGTTTCTTCCCTTTTAAAAGAGCAAGTGTGCTATACGAATCTTGTGTTACCTGATGGTGTTGCCAAGAACATCATCACTTCAGTTCATTTTTTTGGACATGGTAATTAATGAAGACAAATTTGGCCAAGTCACTAAGATAAATAGATGTAGAGCTCTCATCTTTCTCTGGTGAGCCCTTCTCTTCTCCCTTCTTCATGAACTTCAGGCTCTCACTGTTGTGTCTATGGACTTGCTTGTTTCCCAGGGGTGGATAGCTTCTGCCTACAATAAGTATGAAAGGTAAGGATGAACTTTACACAGTGTAGCTCATGTCCATTATTCAAAACTCTTTAAGGAGTATTCAAGATTCTTTAAGGGTCTGGGGACAAGTTTTGAGGAGTCCATAAGGGTAACTTAATAAAAATAGCCAATTGTCAGTAAGCTGGCATTTACTGTACTGCTATTCTCATCTCCACCAACAATAATAAAAAAACATTGGAAAGCCAGTGATCTAAATCCATCAGCTCTTGCGAAAGGTCAAATCTAGAACTCTTGAAATGGCCAACCCCATTTAATATCATTTACTGTAGAAGTTGATCTGATTTTGGTCTAGATACAGGTCTGCCAGTCTTCAGTGTGAATATTAGCAAGTCTGAAGGATGACCAAAAGCAGACATCTAAAAAAAAATAAGAACAGAACAAGCACGTATGACACTTCAGCATCTTTTAACCATTTCTAGTTCTTGGGGTCTACTGAACCAGAAGTGTTTTGTTTATTTAGCAATCTGCAATCAATCTCTTTTACTAGTACGTATCAGATCTCCCCTTATTTCCATGTAAAATTCTTGCCTTTTACCATCCTTCATCAATAAGCTCTGCAATTCTGCTTCTTTTTGCATGAAGTATCACCTCCTTCTTCATGTTTTGAACCTGGATTCAGCCCGTCTCATTTGATTACTCCAAGATTAGTTACCCCAGAAGAAACAGGTAACTCTTAATCCCTACTCAAGCTCTCTATGCCATTCATAATTAGACCTCAGCCCACTCAGTCACTCCCCAAACAGCTGTTGCTTTCATTGATGATCTTCCTTGCCTTCTCCAAACATTTTCCAGTCATAGTCTGAAAATGGGGTACCAGAACTGCAGATGGTACTCAAGCTCCTAGCAGAGCCTTACATCTGGTGTGCTATTTAGACTGCTACTCAGCACTGAGATGATTTTTGATGGAGATATCTATCATAACAACATAGTCTCATCCCTGACTGGCAAGGACCAACTTAGTGCCTATCACTATGAAGCTAGGATTATTTTCACCATACCCATCACTTTACATTTACCTAAACAGAATTTTAGCTGCCTTTCACTACACTGTCACTCAGTCTTGCAAGGTCCTTCTGCAACTCATTACAGTCAGTCCATTACCATACTGAACTAAAGAGCTTTGTATCATCAGTAAAGTCAATCTCCTCACTGCTTATCCTCTCTGCCAGATCATTTTTGTGTGGAACAGCAAAGTCTCATGACAGACCTCACCCAACAGTGACTTCTCTCCAAGTTGGTCAGAGCCTCTGTCCACTCTTTCCTATTTTTAACCATGTCAGGATCTTTCCTTTTATCCCATGTCTGTACAGTTCCCTCTAAAGCCTTCTGGAAACCTATCCTAACCAAACAGACTCACCATTATCATTGTGCTTGTTTACCCCTTCAAAGAAATTTGTTTCCTAAGGTAAAACCTTTCTTAACAGAAACCACGTTGACTTTTCCCAAGGAAATTTTTTTTTCGTCTATCAGGCATTCACTGATTCAGTTCTTTGTTATATTGTCTATTAATTTGCCTAGTACAAATGTCAAATTTACCAGACCACAGTTGCTTATATACCTTTGTGGAAACTTAAAGAATGGCACCATGCTTGCTACTCCTCAGACTTGAGGCACCAATGGAAGTTTAAGTGAATTATACAGTGCCATAAGTAATTTCACTATTACTTTTTAAAGTCCTGAGTGAATACCACTCAGTTCTGGTGATTTATCAACATTCATTCTAGATGTCTGCAACACAATTTCTGCCATAGTTATTTAATAGGAGAGATGCTGTTCTGTCTTTGATTTCATTTCTTCTAATTCGATGACTCTCCAAATTGTATTCTCTACTGGGATTGCTAATTCACTTCTAGGAAAATCATTGTAATAGGCCAATTATGATAGCAAATATAAATGCTGTACTCAAAATTAATACATGTATACTCCTCATCGCTGCTCCTTCTTCCTGCTGTTTCTTCCTGCTCTTTCTACCTATATTAACCATGAATGCCGTTATAATCACATACTCCATAGTCTCTATGGGCTTTTATGGCAGATGTAGTTCAACTCACCAGTTAGCCTTGTGCAAGTTATGCTTTCCTCAATCCTTCCTCCAAAAAAACCCTCCCAAACTTACTTTACACCTGATTGGAAGTCTTTGACTCATCCATCACACAGCAGTTACACTGCAGTAAGTCAGATTAAGAGGGTGTCACAGAACTTACCACCACGTTTGAAAAAAAGTAGGAAGACGGATATCTGGGGTTCACAGACCCTGTAACAGACCTGGACATAATGCATCCACCTGTAATATGCTTCAGCTGTTGTGAGCCATCTCTTTTCTACATGTTGCTGTATGTTTTGACCATTGTTGATACAGGGCTTGCAGTGATAATGTCTGTAATGATGGGAACCAATGTGTGTTTTGGTTCCTCAATGGCATTTGTGCTGTTCACTTTAATGTAGTTTTTTGGGACAGTAACTTTCCTCTTTCTTCCAAAAAAAGTGTCAAAAATCATCTGGATTGAAAGAAGAAGGGAAACAGATGAAGCAAGTAGGCAAGTGGGGTCAAGCTGAGACTGTGGTTTGAAGTCAGGCAGCTGAGAGAACAGGCTTGGTAAGACAAACAAAAGCTGGGTGTGAACTCAAATTTGAAAGTGAGAGTCCAGGGTTCAAGAAACTAGAAAGATAGCCAAGCACCTCATATATAATGGTGTGCAAGGCTGTGCTTAGAAGTAGTCATGTCTTTGGATGAATGACAGGGAGCAGATGAGCACATATTCACTGGTAACAATGCTGTCACAGTGTCAAGCTAGAAGAAAACAAATGCTGTATGTGAACCACAGCCCTTGCTTTTTTCAGCAAAATACAGAGCACTGCATCTAGTGAGGTGAACAGTGTGGCATCTTCCTTGGCTGTTGTCTCATCTCCCTTTTTCAATGTAATTGCAAGGCAGACAAAATGCCTCCTCAGTAGATAAATTCCAGGTATACAGACTTACCTTTGTGGCTGCTAAGTCAAGGAGCAAGTAAAAGATGTGAGGAGTAATCTGGATATTACCATTGAGCATTTCCAGATGCAGTGAGCTTGATGGAGCAAGCTAGCTCTACTGGGAGGTGGCAACACACACAGAAGTGCCTGAGTCAGCCTGATTTTGCCTAGGTAGCCACCAAGACTCAGAATCTGGGAGATGCAAAAAACTCCTCAGAGGTATATTCAGAAACATCTTTTCTTGGGAAAGGGCTGGAATGGACCCAGACATTGTACAGAAAAGGAGAAAGTCCTTTAAAACACATCTACCCTTTAGTATCTGTAGGGACATGAGGTGAGAAGGGGAGGGAGGCTGCAGCAGCAGGTCTGATGAAACACACCCACACCTCACCAGCACTATGCTGATCTCTAGCCACGAGATCACTTCAATCTGATACAAGCTTAAGCAGCCTTGGCTGCTCTGTCACAGAACAAAGGGATCACCTCTGCAGGACTTGGAGGAGGACATGACAAGTTACCTTCACATCTTTCCCTGTGGCAGGTGTTCAGTGCAGCACTGCAGTAATCACCTCTGAGAAGGAAAAGGTGCACTTCTGCAAGTGTCTGTGAACTGTCCTAAGAAAGCTGCAGAGCTGTATTAATTCTACATCAAATATTTCATATCAACATAATACAGTCCAAGAGTGCAACCGGTCTCTTTTACATAAAAAACACACCACACACTAAAAAATACTGATTTTATTCGTATGTCTACCCTATTTAACAGCGGATCACACTGGTAGGAACAATCACAAATATCTAGTTACATGGTTTCATCATGTTCTGGCCTGTGCAACATTGAGTTTGAGTCAAGCATGTATTATGGCATCACCAATAAGGACAACGATCGTTGTTCAAAGCTCAGTTGAGTCCCATCTCCTTGGTCAACTTTCAAGCCCAATAACCTCTTCTCCTACTGCATATGGGATTCTCTGTAAAGAACTTGCATTCTCAAAGTCTGAATGCAGAAAACAGCCTGAAGCACATGCTCCACCTAAAATTTCTGTTTACCTCATGTACTCTGTTTGAAAGGCTTCAGGTTTTCAGTGCAACAAACAAAAAACCCCTACCATTCATAATTTCTCAAACATGTTGGACCAGACTTCTCTAAATCAGCCTAGCTCCAGTAAGGGAGCTGGAACTACTTATCTCACCACATGATCTGGCCTGCAAATCCCAACTGTCTTCCTTGAAATAACACATCAGAGCAAGGTTTCCCAGCAAAAGCAAAGCAATCCTGCAGCTAACATCCTTGCTGTTTGTGCTGGCACACAGTATGGTCTAAAGTCTCTGATCTGCATCCCATATATCTAAAGGGTACCCATAGACTTCTGCAGCATATTCACACCTTTCTAAAAGCAGCCTGCACTGAGGTTGACTCTGAAGACAAGAAGGGCCCATGGCAGCTCTGGCTATCCATGGTCAGCCACATGGCCTTGCCACACAGATCAGGATACACAGTGACTCAGAGAAGCCCCACATTGCAAGCTGGCCTGCGCTAAGACACAGAGTAGGTCTCCATATTGTGTGCACCCAAACAATGTGAATGCAGAGTGAACACTGCCTCCTAAAAACTGCAGGCTCACATCCACGCTCAAGGCTACTGAGTGGACCTGCTCCAAAAGCATCTTTGGATCTGGCACCTCAGGATTTCTTTAAGACCCATCCTAGAAGCCTGTTTAAGTCACAGGTAGTCAGGAAGTCACAGGTCATCAGATGATCAGCCCCTCAGCCAGCAGCCACAAGCAGGTATTACAGTCCTAGCCTGTTACAGGTGCCGACAGCTGCCAAACTAGAGTGTGCTCCCTTCTACCTCTTTTCCCTTACACAGTGACTGTGAGAACTACCAGACAGGCTAAAAGTCACTCATAAAAACGTAGAGGGTGTAATTTATAAAGAGTCCTAAGGAAGCTGGAAGCCCAGCATCCATCAGAGCACCTTCTGAAATTCTCAGTCGTCACGCTCAGGGTATCCTTTACTTCACTGTTCTTCTCAGTCTCTCCCCCTTCAGACTCAATTCTTTTTATCCATCCTGCCACTCTCCTATGCAGAGAGCTGGCAACATACACACGGTGTATGCACCTTTGGTTATGGACATTTGGCTGCATGACTGACCTTTGCTGCTGCCATAAGGAGAGGATTCCAGGCCAGAGCATCCCTCTCTGCCCTTCACTTCTCAGTGCTAATTGGGTTTTCTATCAGTTTCAGCACAGCACGGACTTTTGGAGCTTGAAAAGCAACAGAGGTTTTTATCACAATGGTGCAATGGGAGAAGACTTCATAACATTTTCTGGGAACGCTGCATACAATTATATTACATTTTCAGAACTGTCTGGCTATTGTGCCTTCTAAATCACATGAAAGACTACAAACAGTGCTATTTCAGTAAAACTCTCTACAGCCACTTAAACTAAGTCACTACCTCCTTTAGAGCAGGCAATGGACTCACATGTTCACAAGAACTGACTGTACATACGCTAAAGCAAGACACTTCATAGGTAAATGAGAAATACCTGTAGCTTGGGCCCATCACTTAGATATATCAGATACTATGCATGAACAGGATGACTACTACTTGTAGAGCTATGTGAAACCTCTACCATTTATCCGAGTTATGAAAACAGTTTTAAATAGCACAGTAATCCAAGGCCAAAAGACAAGCAGACAAATGGACAGACTTTGGCCACTTGTTCAGTTCTCTAGAGAAAGCTATTTGCTCTTTGAAGGGCTGACCTTACGCACTTGCCAGGACTAGATCCTCCACTTGAAAAAAGGTTTAAAATAAGTTTCAACAACAGAGTCTTTTGGAGGTGCCCTGGGACCATTTCCAGCCAGAGGACTCAGTGCTTGTCTGGGGCTTTTGATGAACAGCTCATAAATTGCTGCTATTTAGCCACTGGCAATTGATTCCTGCTTTATTTAGTTTTCCCAGAAATGAGACACATCTGAATCTTGTATGGGATTCTCCCTGCCTCCCCCCTCCAACACCTTGTTCACTTCTATTTTCAGTTTCCTGGAATTAAGAGTGTTAACCCCTTTAAAAACAACAGCAACAAGAAAACCACAAAGCAAGGAAACCAGTTTCTTGTCCATAAATGTTGTATCCCCTGCAACCAGGGAAACTTCACCAACTTTACAGTAAGAAGATGCAACAACCTCTTTTGCAGCATCCTGACATGACAGCCTTGCAGCATCCAGAATCCAGCCTAGCAAGAAAAAAAAAAGTGTTACATGTTAACAATATGCCCAAGACAAATGTCTTATTTTGCATGGATCACAGCTAAGGCATGTCAACCTAAGGGTTTACTTCTTAATGAGAACACTTGGAGGGGCCGGCCTTGAGCAACCTGGTCTAGTGGGACGTATCCCTGCCATGGCAGTGGAGTTGGAACTAGATGATCTTTAAAGTTTCCTTCAAACTCAAACCATTCTATGGCTGAATCTGAGCTATCTTGTCAATATAACTGCAGCTGGCTACAACGGAAAGTGCTACATTTCTTTGCTTACCTTGACATCTAGTGGGATTTGATTTATGGGGGATTTTTCCTTAGAGCTGCTGGGAATTGTACACATCTCTTCTTGCATGAGATGAAATACGCATATTAGAAGGTTGCAAAGTTTGGCAGGATGCATTGCAGTGCAGTGCTGCTCCAAGGATGGAGACCCAAGGTCTGACCTTTACGGCAAATGGGACTTCATTATTCCCATAGACGTTTTCTTGGTGTCTAATTTTAAGTCCTTTTAAGACAGAGCTATATTAATAAAATTGGCTTATAAGCTTCTTCCTCCATGAAAGGGTCAGGAAAGTCTATCAGAGCAAGGAAGGGATGTGGTTTTTTTAAATCAGATGTGAAACAATTTATTTAGGCAACAAATGGAAAATGTGTTGCGTCTGCAAGGACTTTTCTTCATTTATTGACTTCTCCATTGTCACACTTTGCTGCGGTCCATTCTAGCTGCATCCAGGTCCATCTGTGCTAGTGACACATGAAACCTGAAGGGCTATTCATAAGTTATTAAAAATACCTGCAGTCCGCCACAACAAAAAGAGAGAAAGAGAAGACAGGCTGACTGAAATAAATGTGGCACTTGGGCCTTTCTAAATTGGTCAGTCTGTTACAATCTGAAAAGTCACATAATAGTTTCTCATAAGGCAAACAATACTTAGATTTCTTTTCTCTCTCATGTCAACAGTGCAAAGGCTCAATTCTGCCAGTTTAACCTGCCCCTAAAGGTTACCTACTGCATTTTTCTTTAAACAGGATAGCTTATATGTTGCTACATACATGGTTAGGATATGATATTAAATTAATCATTTTGGGACTCCTGAGCTCCCAGCAAACAAAACTCTGAGGTCCAGACTTAATTTAATTGTGTGAGTAGTTGACAGAACTAGTCATGAGTGTAAAGAGGTTAAGCATGTGCCTCTCTAAATGCTGTGAGAAGCTCAAGCCTTGCATTGCAAGGAATTTACACCATTTATATTTTTACACAGTATTTTCCACCAAGACAATACCATTACCCACTCAGTACAAGAATGGAAAAGCATCTTATTCCACCATGGAGACCATACACTTTCTAGTTCTCATGCTCCTGCAACTCCTGCTACTGCTCAACAATCCCTCAAGTAGCCAGAAAAAGAAGAGCAAGATCAGGCTATAAAAAGAGTGTACCAGAGAGAAAGCCCTGGGCCAGAAGGTTGCTTGCAGCATTGCTAAAACCCACAAGAGGAGAAAGAAAGAAGTGGGAGAAACATCAAAGACAGCAGAAGTCTACAAAGTGAACAAGATTTGTCAAGAGCTCTATTTAGACTCAGAAAGGAGAAAATGGCAATGGTACATAAAATATGAAGAATATAAATATACATAAATATACACGTTCACACACTCACACAGAAACTACATATATAGGTAATGACTATGTATGATATATGTAGATATGTAAAATATTGCAAGTGAGAGTTCATAAAATGCATTTGCCCTTCAAAAGGTTATCTAGGTAAAAACCAGCTCCAGCAACAAAATGTACTGTCCACTTGCTTTGAGTTCATCAAAACTGCGAGAAATCTCTGATTTGCAGGCTAAATCTGTGCTAATCTTCAGAGTAAAATTCCCTCACAGAATTTTCTCTCATGTAAGCTTTTTCCTGCAGATTTATATGTCGGAGAGGGAAGTTTTCAATCCAGGGATTACAGACAGTGAACAAGCCAGTAGAGATATGAAGGCTAGCTCATAGTTTTCCAAAAATTCAGAGCAACAATAACTGGATACTAGTGATTGCTTGCAATTTGGTAAGTCAGAGAGTCCATCAAACAATTCACAGGCAGAGACAGCTGTCTGAAACAGCTGCATTAAGTGAATCTATGACAAATCACTGTATGTTCCTGCACAGTGAATAATTACAGTGGAATTTGTTGGTATGATTCTACTCTTAGTTTTACACCGATGTACCTGATGTGGATCCTCCCCACAGTCAGTAGAAACATTCCACTGGAAAAGAGTAGAGGATGAGAGTCTACATATTCAATATCTGATATTTAGGATCTCCTTTTATCCATCACATACATTCATAATCCAGCAAATGCTTAGAAATTGTAAAGTATACTTCCTTACAGCTTGTTTCCCTGATCTACAGGGAGAAAAACCATGCTCCTTCATTGTTTGTAAATTTATTTAGTGAGGGTCATTAGCAGCAAAACAAGATGCCTTCTGCAGTGGAAGTATTGCATGGTTAAGGTATGTAAAGCCATCTGCTTGTCCAAGTGAGGATTATGCCAAGCATAAAATCAGTAGCAATAGAAATGGTCCCAGTAATTAGAAAGAGACATCATGATATAATCAACAAACATTGAAAATGTGAGAAACTCGAAGAGTATGGCCACAGGACAGAAAAACTGTCTTTTAAATCTTTCAAATAAGCAGGAGATTGACTAGTATAATACAGCAGTGAAAGAATGGTATGAAACCAGGGGCCAGATCAAAGTCTATAATGGTGTTTGAAAGCACCATTTAAATAATTATTACTATCACTCACACACAGAAAGTGATAAGAAATATTTTGACTGGGCCAGGAGAATGTAGAGGAGCCAAAGAGGATTCTTCTATGCCTATATTTCGATAAATGTAAAAGCAATAAAGTATCTAAAAGGAATTAACACAAAGTAAGGCAACTCTTGAAGCATAAAATGAATGAAATACTCCTTGTCAGCATATGACTCATTCATTACTCCATTATTGCTTACTTACTTTTAAATGCTACTTTAGTATAAAGTACAAAACTAAATCAAGAATTTCCAAAGTGGACAGTGACATTGTATGCTCATCTTGATGTTCTAAAGGGACTGAATTTCAGAAAGCAGAACACAGGTCTTGTACAGGCATTCAGAAACAAAACCTACTACATTGCTGCTGTGTTTTAAAAGGTGGGCCTCATATATGTGTAGAGGGGGGCAAAGGATTAATCTGGGGGACCCATTTCCCTGTCCCTTATTGCCCTTCATTTCAAGAGTCTGACACTGATACCTAAGTTCATAGCAACTAGCTCCTAACTCCTCAGTGAGGCTTTCTGAAATCAATGACATGAAAAAATGGACTATGCTCTGGAATGGGCTCTAAGCTCACCTGTGAAATTTCTCAACCCCATTTCAGACACCTCCTACATTTATGATTTGACAAACTGCCATAATGTTCATATTTTTTTAAAAACCTGCTGCTTCCTGCTACCATGCAAGATCCTTGAATCCTCAATGATGATGGATGCAATCCCATTCAACTTATATATATAAGCAAGAGGGAGATCTACACATAGGAATAACTAGTGGCAACTGAACTGAGAATAATTTAAGGCCTTGAGGGGCTCTGTCAGAGATGAAAACACTGGGGATAGCAAAAATGCAAGGAAAGTTACTTTAAGTGGATGTAACTCCACTGAAGCAAATTTTACTTGCTTTCATTATGATAAAGAGACTTATGTGCCAGGCAGGCTATTCTACTGTGCAAGGATAAGGGAGAGGTGATTAAACAGCTTGGATCCAATACACGTCCAGTGCCCATCTCCAAACAGAATAACAAAATTGTAAAGCGAGCAATTCTGTTTCTAATGAGAGGATAAAGCTACAAACTCCTTCCAGTGTCCTGCAAAGGAAAACTGAGGCAATGGACATATAAAACCAGCTGATGTTATGGTTCAAGTAGAAAGATGCAGTACTGCCTTACATGAAACTGGTAGTTTTAGCTCGACTGAGTGAATCAAAATATTCTGGGAAATTCCCAATAATTCATCATCCTTCCTGAAATTAAATCCCCAGTTTAATGCTACAGAGTGCTGGCCATATGCAGCTTACGCTTCTCTCCCTGGGAGCCATCTGGATCTCCCCCAAGGAATCTCAACTTTTGAGCATGTGTTCTGTCTCATTCTGACATTAACAGTTAAAAGGACATTGTTTGCTTTAACGTCTTTTATGACATTATGTAAAGACTACATTGACTTGCTCCAGAAAATGGCTTATGTGGCCAAGTCCCACTTCCATGCCCTTCTACGTGCCTAAATCCAATGTAGCAAGGCTAAGTCCTTGTTCTCAGCTGCCACTGAACTCAAGACCATAGAAAACACTGAATTTCTCCACATCTCTGTGGCAATTGAGAATGCCACTCAGGCTGTCTTGTGGTTCAGGCCTCCCCAGCACATACCACTAGCACATACCTCACTACATGTACTGCTTAAAACCTTAAGCAAGAGGTCCAGTTCCAACCACGCCGACAAGCCATGCTCCACACCTAGTGTGCTGACCACCACTGCCTTCTCTCTCATCACACCAGATGGGGAAGAGCTAGTGAGGGCTGGTTTCTTCCTGTTATAAAACAGCTAAGGGGTGAGTGCACTCATCCAGGATACCAGACACCTTGTTTCTGTGCAGCTGCCTCCAAAGAGAGATCCAAAGCTCCAGGGATTAGCAATTTGGCTACCAGGTGCTCCCAGAGCTGCCTGTTTACATGGTCTTTGCAAAGTGTTACCATTTCAAGATATACTGGCAGAATGACAAAACAAGGCAGATCTGCCAGGTTGCTGGTGGAAAACCTCTCACTCAGGAAAGAAGGAAGGAGCAAAGAGCAGGAGGTCTCATTCTCTGCTCCAAGGAGTGCTCTGGACCTATACTTCCTCTTCTGCATCATTAATTTTATGTCCCATGAAGCTTCAGCACTAAGGAGAATATCCTGCTGTACCCCTAAACCAGCCTCCTCTGTTGCCTGGTGGCCAGGGAGCTCTCCTAGCAATGAGTCCCACACACCGCACAAAAAGAAGATGCCCTCTCTCTCATGTCTTGAAAGAGCCAGTCCATGAGCAGCTCAAGAAAACAAAGCTCTATCTCCGTTCTCAGAGCAGGTTTCTGCCCTGTGAGTCCTGTTTCTGCACAGCCAGGGTGTAGAGCTTCATGAATGTTGTGGAGAGTTCATGGCACATCCCAGCACTGGCTCTCTAGGTGGCTCTCCAATGGCAAAATAAACTGCTTAAATACTTTAAAAGCTGAGGCAGGCAACTCTCCTCACGCAAATGGCCAAATTCACCTCTGCCACAAGCTGCCAACACTCTTTCACAGCGCAGGTCGCACATCCAAGTGTCGCCTTGTCAAATACCTCCATGGCCCACAGGATGGCACTGTGCCACCCACAAACTCGTCACTGGCTTTTGGTGGCGTTTCCTGACAGCAACAGTCAGTATAAGGCAGACTTTTTCACATCACAGGTTTTTCCTTTGAATTTTGAAGGCTTTCCAGAATTCAGCATAATTCTACAGATTCTCCCATGCCAGCACACCAGGTGATCCTTTGTGTCTTTGCTCAGAAAGATCACCATCTGCTTTCTGTGGGCATTTTGCTTAAATAAACAACAGTAAGCTTAACCCCCAAAAGGGTTTGCCTAGTAGCTACACAGCAACCTCCAGAACAACTGCTTCTTTTTGCTGCTGAGAAATTTGGTAAGCCTGAACCTAATTAATAACAGCTATTGCTTACAACATGCTTTGTATGTTCAAAGTACTGTACAAAACCACATTCAGTTAACAGTCTTGCTAATTAACACATCATTTGCATTCTATTTAAGATCACCACAAAAGCTTAGTGGCCTACAGCTATCAAGCATGGACTGGAGGGGACTCAAGCCTTTACATGCACATGCATATGCACGGACACACTTGACACATGCTCCAGCTCCACTGATACAGTTTTGTGATCCCCTCCCATTTATGGGTCAAAGATGGAGGCAAACCACAGACACTAAAATTTTGACTGTGCATCAGATTTCAAAGCCTTTTCATCAGTGTTTGAGGATTGTATGACACGGGGTTTTGATTTTTGCCTAGACTCACAAAGCATCCCTTCAATAATATATTCTGGGAGAACTGCAGAGTCAATGACTTGAAATTAAAATTCAACAAGATATGCTTGTCCTTATTAGAATTTTTGAAAAGGATCACCAAGGTCAATTATTTAATCCTAAAGTAGCTCAGATGAAGTAACTTGACTTTTACTCGAGTCTAACCTTCCTTATTAGCTTTAACTTCAGTTGCTAGCCCTTGTTAAAGCCTTATCTGTTTTATCGTCATTAATGTTTTATATGCTTTTTTGCAGTATGGGCATTCCCAGGGAACCAGCACACAAAATCACAATAAAATATTAGAGCTGAGCCTACAGCAGAGCAAAAGACAACGCTTGCTATGGACAACAGGCTGCTGGGGACACTAAAACAGCCATGGTCCTGCTGTCTGCTCTGCTTATACCTAAGCTCTGGGAAGCCAGACTTGCAGCTGCTGGTGGGAGGTGGGGAAAGGGGCTTGGGTACAAGGAAACTGCTGCCATGGTTGTGGCAGTGGTAATAGTAATCTCCGCTCCTTGCCTCTTCCCTCCTTCCAAGGTTCTCCAGGGCCCCTCTGCCTCAGCTCTCCTTTCTGTCTCTCTCTGTTCCTACCCAAGGCTTAAGTCTGGCCCCATATATGCAGCAATATTGAATTTTGCCTTCATAGCCGAGACACATCAGGCTGGCACAGTGAAACATTAATAAACTGAAAGCAACCACATTAATGCATTGGAAAGTTGTCATGCTTTGAAGAAATCATGGAGTTAAAAGAAGACGCTGTGAGGAAAAGCATTGCTTTGGTGGACTCCACACACAGAGGTGTGAATGCAGGTGGCATGGTGCAGGTCATACAATCACCAGAGCAACAATCACCTGGAGACAAGGAGTATGATCAAAACCAGCAATGTAAATACAAGCAGCAAGTTCATTTACAGCTCACCAGTCCCTAAGAAGTGGGTGATTTGGGTTCAAAGGATCCTTTACTCCTGCTGCTCTTTCACTGTCAAGTACTAATCCAGCTCAAAGCAAGAGTCAGGATTTTCAAATGTGCTTGCTATTGGTCCAACTCTGTTTTACTAAATTCACCAGAAAAAATTCCCAATGGCCATGGTGTGGTTAGGCGTTAACAGGTGTTCTTTTAAATGCTATCTTCCACCAAACTTCCAGGAGTGAGATTTATAGTATCTTCTGACTGCCTGGCTGATTACTTAAGTATTTATACTCCCACTATAGCTGCCTGAAGACCCAGTAGTCCAGTTTACAATTACTGATGGGAAACAGGGAAAGATGTGTAGGGCCACTAACAGAAGTCACTGAAGCAAGTGAAGAAGGTCAACATCCCATTTGTGCTGTTTCCAGCTGTGAAAATAATGATGCCCTTTATGGAAATTACAACCATGTGAAATCAGAAACAGGCTTAGAGAGAAGCTGGCTGAAGGTTCCACAGTAACCAGCTGTCCCAGCTGCAAATTTAAGTCCAACTTCCCAGCCCTGCCTCATACCATCTGCTTGTGATTCCCTGTAGGAAAAAGGGTCATTTGCATTAGCTGGAGAAAAATGAGTTTACCAATGAATACACTACTTGTTCCTGTAGATCCTTATCACTGATAAACATCCAACTGCATGCTGAGGAGAGAAAAGACCTTATTTCCCTTCTACAGCTGGGGAAATAGAGACATAGGAAAAAATGACATGTCAGATCCATACCAGATCCAGACCCAGAATGTGCCTGTGAGCATCAGTCTGTCCACAGACTGGTATGGCACTGTGGCAAATCTGACAGTCAAAACTCAAAAAACATTCAAATGGGAACTTTAGTTGTGCTTCAAGGCAATGAATTTTAAGATAACAGGTCTCATTTCCTAACTACATGGAAAACCAACCAGCTGAAAAACTGAAGACTTCTAAAACATCCTGTACCACCCTGCCAAGTTGGCATCAGAAGAGAAATGTGCTGATGTATGAATACCAGCTGAGAATTTGGCTCCACTTGCCTGAAACCAACTCTCTGCATCAGTAGGGGTGTTAAAATATTTCGGCCATCAAGAAAACTCTTCATGCATCATGGTGGGCACGAAGACATGACAATAGGCCCTCTCCAAAAATGTGAGTGACTCAGGCATCTAAATACACTATAGGAGAGGAAGGAATTTGCAAGGGGATTCATCTAGGCCTTTTCACATATGCTTGCTTCTCAATCACCAATATATGATTAAATATAAACCATGAGGAGCCATAATTCTCTTCTATATATCCTCATATTCCTCTGAAAGACCATAATGAACAAAAACTAGCAAAGCATTTAGGAGGATTAGTTCTTACCAATGCCAGTGAAAATCTGTAAAAACATGATCTTTCCAGATTCAAAGTGCAGATTTGTCTGCCCAGTACCAGTAAACTGCTAGCATCCAAATCACCCTCATGCTGGGAGAGCCTAGTACAAATCTATGAGAGAGATGGTGAACTCCTCGCATCTCCAGCATATCTTCTTCTGCTTGTCCTTAATACTTTGGTCCCTGATAGCAATTCAAGGGCTGGAAAAAGAAAAGTCTGCATAAATTTACTTATTTTGGACTAGCTGTGAAAAGTTGATGTCAGCCTCTTATCTCCATGGCACATTCAACGGGCTTTCAGTTTGCCTCGCAGTAAGTCAGCTCTGGGCTTTGTCACATATAAATATTTTGCACACATTTAATTGTAAGTCAGCCTGCAAGGGAACAGAGAGTCACAAATAAGGGGGCTGCACTGAATATTTTGTGTCTGAGCCCGGAAAAGAGAAATCAGATCAGTGTGGCCAAAGCATTGGACCAAAGCCAGCAGGACTTGTTAACATTTGGATATTCCATGAGCCTCACACACAGGGCCAAATGTTTTTCTGCGTTTGACCCTCACTGTCCCTATGTTAGTCACTGGGGTTATGACAGTAATATAACACAGTGGCCTTAGGGAGTAGGGGTCCCCAACTGTGCCTGACGTTATATAGGCATTAGGTAAGAGATGGGGCATATTCAAAAAGATCTCCCTGTCTAAATGGCTTAGGGAAAAGGAGCAACTAAACATCATAATACTGTCCCATTTTCTTGCCAAGGCACTGAGATAGATGGGACATCCAAAGGCCATGTGACAGCACTTGGGGACTGTCCCCTTGACCAAGTCCAATATTTAATTACAAGACCTTCCTTATTAAGTGGTTTCTTAGGTAATGAAAAACATTACACAACCTTTTGATGCAACTCACTAATAAGTAGAAATGCCAGGGCCAGAAGTACCAGCGGGTGTTTTTTCTGCGACGTAGGTTGCATGATTGGGGGATGGAGGATGGAGAGGAAAGCTGCATTAGTCTCCAAAACCCATCACAGCTATATCGCAGCTGCAGCTGGCTTGATCAATATGTATTCAGACATCTTCTATGGAAATGTTGATTAGTGGTTACTATGCAAAGAAGAGCTCACTACTCATCTCTGAAATCCACTTAGCTAACTGTTAATGGCAGTTCACAAATCTGTGCAGTTTTTTTAAAGAGCCAACAAAAAAAGATAAGGAGGTGAGCCACAGCAAAGTGCAGACCTTCTACTTCCATTCTTCCCAATACACCCAGAAAATAATCAGTAATCATATAGGGGGGGTCCTTCTTCATGTTTTCCTATTACATAATCTATGAGTAGAAAGATTCTAAAAGGTTACTTGCTAAGTGGAAACAGGGAGCTCAGAATTCATAATGTCATGTTCTAGTAAGTCAGACTGCATTGTAAAAGCAATCTGGACTTTATGAAACAACTTTTTTACCTGTGCAGCTCTTCCAGAAAAGAACAACTAGCTTGCCTCAGCAATAACCAAAGCACTGGAACATCCTTTCTGTCCCTACTATATGTGCTGTAGTACACATACGATTTGGTCTGTCATTTAATCTCTTTTGGAGCATTGGAATATCACCTAACTGAATTCAAGGAACTATTGGAGCTGACAGTGGAGCCAGACCGCTAGTAATCAGGAGCAACCAATGGCTACCACTATACTTCTTGGAAAAAAGTTTTTTTAAAAATAAACTCTCCTAAACCAAGGACAATGCTGCATCTTCAAAAAAACAACCCCCAAACCCCAAAATAAATCCATATTGTATCTTTCATTACAGATGCATGTAAAAAAGACAGAAATGCAAAATTTTGCATTTTACCTTGTTTACATGCATTTCCTTAAAAAAAACAACTAAAAACATTCCAAACATTAAGAAAATGATTATGCATTGTAAAATTTTCCAAATGTGCATTTTCTGAAGAATAGCAAAATGAGTTGAAATAAATATTGCTGATTTTGAGGAAGAGGCATCTTTTGAAGTAAACGTCCTACAGAAATTTTTACAATTCACTGTAGAAAACTGTAATACATCATCAAATACCAGACTAATGAATAAGCAATAGTGAATACCCCCAAAAAAGCTTCTGTAAGTCACTATGGACTTGCAAGACACATACTTGCAAGACACTATCATCTCCAAGGACAGACTACAAAGATCAATTGCTTTGTGAGTTTATTTCACAAGCATGAAAGCCCCTCGTCTACAGTACTACAAGGAATGTACCTGACAGTACTATTTCTGATACATTAAAATATAAGCATAATTCTGAGCTTGAGAAATATACAATATATTTGTGGTACTTATCTAAAGAAAAATTACTGTGATAAAGTAGATGTTCTAAATTTGGTTGTCTCACACCAAATGGGACCAATAGGTAAATATCTACTCTGTACCTCTCTATTTTATGTACTGATGATGAAGTGGAATAAAAACACAAAGCAGGTCTGTCCTTCATCACTGACAAGGAAGCTTGTACATAGAGCTCCTTACTGTTTAATGACAGCACTACTGTTAAAAATATAAACCCATTATGAGAATGCAGGTCTTGACTGAAGAAGGTTTAAAACTGAAGCATGGAAAGCAAACAAGGTCAGAACTCAGTCACAAGTTAAGAGCACATTAGTGCTTCATACACTGGATAGGTGGTGTTCTTGAGCTGTTTACTTTGCAATGAAAAGCCAAAAAAAGAGGAATATGTGTAAATATTGTTTATGCCTAAATAAATTAGACTGGCTTGACGATTCACAATAAATGCATCTCTCATGCTTCTTATATATCCTCATGAACCCACATCATTTACTTGTAGGATTTTCTCTTGTGTTCTTCAACTGCACTTCCTGTCAAAGTCAAGCCCTCCTTGCTAAAAGACATAGTTGTCAGGGCCAAGAATATGCAAATTTGTTCTGTAACACTAAAGAAGGAGTCATGGGTTCTATTCATTTAGACTCTTGCTTTCCCACCACTCTCCACAGCTAACTGTCTTACTCTGTTCCTACCATAAAATCAAAATATAATAATGCTCTCTCACCACTGGAAACTTCTTCAAGCTCCAAAGAGGTATATTCAGTTTTAACCATTTTAACCCTCTGACCAGCTTTTTGCTCTGTGTTTATGTTTATGTGGTGATTGTTGCAGTAGGATCTTCACCATGAATATATAACACACCTCAAGACCAATGCTCTGTACACAACTGCAGTGCACATGATATAACAGTAAATTAAGCACATAAACATGTGCTGATGGTGATTTCTTCCATCATTTTCAAAGTGAACTGAGCTCTGTAGAAACAGCTGCAACACTGTGTTCACAGTTCAAATAAAACTCATTGGCTCATTCTATATGTGTTATAGTTCCTTCCTAATTTGGCTTACTGCCATAACTCAAGAAAGTATGCTCTGCACTTGGGACAAGCCCTTAAGACAACTTATGGACAACCAGATTTGTGCGCACCATCTTGCTAATGTAATCGATAAAGCTCAAGAGGTGTCCATATTCACAAGGTTTCATAATATGCATGGTTATTTGTAAAATTTCCTTTGTTCTCCTTTTATTTCTACTTAAAGGAGAAAAAGCAGAGGTATTTCTAAGTTAAAGAGCAGAACTAGCCAGCCAAAATATAAATACCAGTCACATGATGATGGTTTCCTCAAAGAAGTTGCCAAAGAGCAGCAACACGCTAAAATGCTCAAGGACAAAGTATAAGGATGGATCCTTCTTGGTGCTTTTGTGACATGGAGCTGGATGGATGGATGAAGCTCTCACCTTGGTCAATGTCTATACTATCTGGTGAGCTTGAGGGGATAATTCAGTACTTTTCCACAAGCTGAAATGAACAGAAAGAGGTATGAGAGGAAATTACTCTGCTAACCTCCTCGGACCAGAGTGGCCATTGTTATCAACTGCTCTGACCTCCTGTTCAACAGAAGTTGTTAAAGATCATGCATCACTGTTGATTTCTGCATCCAAATCAGATAACCCAGCTGAGCTGCAGCAGGGCTGGATCAAGGCTTTTCTCAAAATTAGGTGCAACACACTGTTCCAGTGATTCCAGGGAGTTCATGGTAGTGATGAGTTAACAGAGACCCCAGGAAAGGAGGAAGGTCAGCACAGAGCTGGAGAGCTCTGGATAGGGAGAAAGGACCAGACAGGGTCAGCAGATGCTCCAGGTTAAGGGGAAGAGCAGTGAACAGAGGTTAGTGGTTTTTTTAAAGGGCATGAGCTTTCCCTTTGTCTCCAGATTAGCTCCTAGAGTGATCTGGTATCCCGCGCCCCATTCTACCCTGCTCTCCTCCTCCAGTCCCATAGAGAAAAAACATCTCCCAAGACACACAGCTCCTCCCTAGTTCTCCCTCCTATCCATACCCCACAAGTGTTAAATAATAAAATCACCAGGATCTGGCATTTCGTAGCTAAATGGGTGCAGTATGGCAAATGAGCTGGACGACATAAGAAATGAAGGCAGATCTTACAATTTCTCATCTATTTGACATCTCAAATACATCCCAGGTGTAGGAGAGGATTCTAGTAGACAAAGTCATTGAACTCAGGCTATATACATTGCATGTAACTATTTCCATATTATCCCTTTCATAAAGTCAACAAAGTCTATCTGAAAAAAAAACAGTTTTCTGCCTTTATTCTTCAATTTAGACTGGATGAGCTTTCATTTCTCTGTCTTTGCCTGTTACATTGGAAACCACCTTCTTATTTCCAGGGTAAATTTATTCATAGCCAGTTTTGTGCTCCGTTGTTCAAATACCTTTTATTTTAATTAGCTCTTACCTCTTTTGACTACTCTCCTCCTAGTATTTTTGTAACTATAGGTCTTGTCAATCTTTTGCTGGCCTAGAAAAGTCAGGCTCTTCCAGCTTCCTCTTGCAAAGCAGTTTCCATTCACCTGATCATTCTTGCTGTTCTTCTATGCATCCTTCCTGACCAAATTTAGGTCACCAAAAATGCATTCCAGGTGAGGCCTTACAGAATTAACATTTCCCAGGTGGTACTGAACGTGCTCCTTCTGAGACTTTCAAAGACTTGCACCTGCAATTTTTATGGCTGCATTACTCTGGTGGCTCAGTGACACTGGCACTCTAGCTGGTTTTAGCACCCCCAGTCTTTCTTCTTGTCTTTCCTCCCCAGCTAAGAAGCTTGCCACCAAAATCCCTGTCACAATTTTAATTTCTGTGCTATTTAATGTCTCTCCATTTCTTTAAGTCCATTATTCAGTCATCAAGTTCTGTGTCCTAATCCATGGTCTTGATGACGATGTTCAGGTTGCTTCACTGCTAAATGTCATAGTCTCAGCTGTACAACTAATCCTTGAGGAACTCCTTTGAGAACCTCCCTTCTGTATCACATTGCTTATTTACTCTGTTCTTTACTGACTCTATTTCTTCTGTGCACCCTCATCTACCTCATCTCAAGTGGCATTTTTCCATACAGCATACTAAAGGCTTTTATACGAAGCTTTTTGTCCACTTTCAGGGAAGGCATGACCGAGATCAACAGAGTTAGAGTAGGAAAGAAGTTGCCCAATTTGTTTAAACTTAGTATTCCCTGAAAATGGAGACTCAGAAGCCAGCAGATGCAGAGCCAACCTGCCAGGACTGCAACAATTTTCACATAGCCATTACAGCAAAGAACAGTAGGAGGGGTAGAGGTTTTCTCCATGTCTACCTTTGCTACCCTTCTGTTAGTATACTACTTAAGACTTGCAATTACATTTCTTTAGCTTAAAAAGCTCTGTCTCCTCGGAAAACCTATCAAAGCAAGAGGAACCTGATGGAAATTGGAATGGGAAAGCAGTCAAGGATTTAGGACCAGCAACTGCTCCTTCCAACATGGGGAATCTGGTGACCATGTACAGCCTACAGCAGCCTGACTTCTGCTCCAGTCAGGCACGTGTGTGTCAAGGACACAAAAGAGCTGAGCATGGCACAGCAGACAGGCAGTCACCTTCCCATTATGGCATGGTGTGGCTCCACCTTTCTGAGAGCACCATAGCAGATAAGCAAACAAAAAGACTGTGGTCCAATTCTGCTTTCACCAAGGATAAATTTGGAGTCACTTCACTGACGTCAGTGGAGTTATTCCAGAATTGCACCAGTGTGAAAGAGGGCAGCATCTGCTTCCTGAAAATGGATGCCATCAAGCTAATTGAAAACAACAGATGCATCAACAAGCAGCAAGATGAGATAGTAATGTTCCAGTTTTCTTGTAAAATATCATTTAATTTCTCTCTAGAGAATGTAAGATAATAAACCAATATGTACTCTAAAAGCTAAATCTTCTGTTGGTGCAAAATTCTATATAGCCTTTTAGGTGAAAGGACCAATGTGTATCTGCAACATCTGAAGAGATCTGTTGTAGATACCTGCATTTACAGCACTCTTCTTAGGGCCTGATTCTTCTCCCACAGCATATTGGGTTTGAATGGCAAGGTTTTGGTAGAGAGGGGACTACAGGAATGGCTTCTGTGAGAAGCCACTAGAAGCTTCCCTCATGTCCAATAGAGCCAATGCCAGCCAGCTCCAAGATGGATCTGCCACTGGCCAAGGCTGAGCCCATCAGTGATGGTTGTAGTGCCTCTCTGATAACACCTTTAAGATGGGAAGAAAAGTTGCTGTGCAACAGCAACAGTAGTTGGGAGAGAGGAGTGAGAATATGAGAGAGAAACAGTCCTGAAGAACCAAGATCAGTGAAGAAGCAGGTGAAGGAGATGCTCCAGATGCCAGAGCAGAGATTCCCCTCTAGCCCATGGTGAAGACCATGGTGAGGCAGGCTGTGCCCCTGCAGCCCATGGAAGTTAACGGTGGAGTAGATATCCACCTGTAGACTGTGGAGGACCCCACACTGGAGTAGGCGGATGTGCCTGAAGGAGGCTGTGACCCCATGGGAAGCCTGTGCTGGAGCAGGCTCTTGGCAGGACCTGTGGACCCATGGAGGGAAGAGCCTACACTGGAGCAGGTTTGCTGGCAGGACTTGGGACCCCATGGGGGACCCATGCTGGAGCAGTCTGTTCCTGAAGAAGTACAACCCATGAAAGGCACCTGTGCTGGAGCAGTTCATGAAGAACTGCAGCCTGTGGGATGGATTCATGTTGGAGAAGTTCATGGAAGAGTGTCACCTGTGGGAGTGACACTGGAGCAGGGAAAGAGTATTTCCCCTGAGGAGGAAGGAGCGGCCAAGACACATGTGATGAACTGACCACAACCCCCATTCCCCACCCCCCTGCACTGCTGGAGGGGAGAAGGTAGGGAAAATTGGGAGTGAAGTTAGGCCCAGGGAGAAGGGAGGGGCATGAGGAAGGTGTTTTTAAGATTTGGGTTTATTTCTCATCGTCCTACTCTGATTTGATTGGTTATAAATTAAATTAGTTTCCCCAAGTCAAGTCTGTTTTGCCCTTGATGGTAATTGGTGAATGATCTCTCCTTGTCCTTATCTCAACCTATGAGCTTTTTGTTACATTTTTTCTCTCTCCTGGTCCAGCTGAAGAGGGGGAGTGATAGAGCAGCTTTGGTGGGCACCTGGCATCCAGCCAGGGCCAATCCACCACACACAGTTACTTAAATCAGCAGTCACACCCTTCATATCCTTAAGGATATATTTATCTAACCTTGGGTAGAGAGCAGAATTGAGACCCTTGTTTTCTTTAAACAAACAATGGCTACAATATCAATTAAACTTGGTAGTTTAATTGGTAAATTTGGTAATTATATTGATACATCTGAGATTTATAGCACTTTTTTGCTAAGGGTCTTCCAAAACTTTACACCACTGATTAAATATTTTTATATTAATTTAGTGAAAGTGAAGTCAAAGAAGGACTTACTGAACTTTCAATGGAATTTTGTATGAAGACAAAGGTTTCCCATGAGTCTTTTCTCTAATGAATAGGCAACATGACTTCCATATTTCAGGGTAACCATGGAAGCTGACGAGCACTTTCCCTCCTGTAAATCCTTTCCTTTCTTTCACTAAGAAAAAGTTGTACACAGGAAAGTTCAATTGATTGTTTCAGCTCCTCTTAATTTGCACTACAGACAACACGGATATTTCCTGCAGTGAGTGTTTATCCATGTTTGTTTATGCTTTAGGAATATAAAGTCCACAGTGATCACTGTTATGTGTTTCCCAAAGTGTAAAACTATGCTATGATATTCAAGCTCTTGTGCTGGCCAAAAAGCCCCACACAGACTTCCCTTGACGAAGTGAAAACCCAGCCAGTTAGGCCAAGCATATAGAAAGAACATGTACTAACAGCATAAGCTATGCTGGAAATCAATGTTACTGCAGTCCCTGTCTGCTTTCCCCCCAAAACATTCCTCTTGGTTCATCATAGAATCACAGAATGGTTTGTTCCAACCCACCCTGCACAAGAAGAGCTCCTTCTTGTAATTGGCAGGCAATTACATCACCAACTGCCTTTGGTGGCAGCTAAGGACACTCAGCATTAACTGGTTCACTTCATCAGAGGATTAAGTCTGTTCATCCTGCAAGCACCTGCTCCTCTCCTTAACCTTATGTGTAAAGCAGATGACTGCAAGTCACAGATTTGACTGTGAGCCTGCTGATAATATGGATACAAACGTCTTCAGAATAGTCTGTCTAGAGTGTGAGCTCCAAAGAGCAAAGAAGAAGAGTTCAGCCTGTGTTGCCAGTTACAGCGATGTAAATAGAGCTATCCTGTGCTTACAGGGCTGTAGCTGAGGGCAGAATCTCCTTTAGTCTTAAACATATCTATGAATTTGTCTGCACATTTCCATCATGGAGAAAAACAAATAAATAAAATGCTGCTGCTCTTATTTTTGTCCACATAAACTTAAAGAGAATCTTAACTTTGTGAGTTTAGTAGACTTACTTGAACTCAAGTCAGATGAAAGCTTTTCGGAAAGCTGGGCTTAACTCCTGCTGTAATCTGCAGATCTTCCCCTGATGAAAACAAGAACAAACAAAGAAAAGAACAAACAAAAATGAGGATTTTAACAAATAGTGCTTATGTTTTGACTTGATGCAGAAGATTGAAGTTAGAGCCCAATATAAACCAAGGTAGTTGTACTAAATGGAGTTTTGCCAACTTGAATCAGCAGATGGTGAAGATCTGGCTCATACTTTATTTTTGTAGTTTACAATTATCTTTCTTTCTCCACCTAGAACCAGATTCTCGCTTTAGGCTGCAAATCTTAATTAGGAAATCCTTCCTCATTAATTGCAAGAAACCCCTAGTTAATTTCATGGAAGAAAAAGAAACCTTACCTACTTCTGCTATAGCAGCAGACGCTGGAGCTGTTTGTTCCTTTGCTTTTAGGGTTGATGCTGTTCTTTCCATCACTTCAGTCCTTACCCTGTCTCTTGCTGCCCTGAATTTCCTTTATACTCATTCTTCTTTATCTCCATAGGGATCTCTGTATGCTGAATGAGAAGGCCTAGGAGAGAACACCGAGTCCATCCACCTTCACCCCCACAGCTGTTGTAGCAGTGAAATCTTATCCATGAATGCTGGATCAAAAGGAACAGGGCCAAAATGGAAAACTGCTCAGCAATCCCAAAGGGCAACATTTTCCAAATAGGAGCAGAATAGGAATTTCATCTTGGAGGTAAGCGCAGGAATCCACCAGTAAGGTGGAATACCGCAGAACAGCTTGTCATGCCTTTCACGCTTACCGTCTTTCATGTGGTTGATGAGTTGTGGATGAAAAAAGGTGTCCTTGGTGAAATTATTTCCTTTCCCCACCTCCAACAAGATGATTTCTGCCCTGTCCTGCTTTGGCGCAAAACATCCTGTGGGAAAATTATCTGGGGAACTGATTGTCATAGACCAGCCAAGGGTTCAGGAAGGAGCAATAGTGTCTTCCACAGCAAAACTATTTCCTAGTGAGACTGCTGAAAGATTAGTTTTGTTGGATTTTCTTTAATATCATGCTTTAGTTTGTATTCCTCACCACTGGGCACCCAGATGACTCTACATTCACAGGCCAGTTGCCCCTCAGCTCCTTAACTGTGGGTGCTCAGAGCTCAGATTGTCCTTCACACACTCCCCACCTCTCTGTGTGCAAGGATAATACAGACGAAATCCCTTCCCTTGCACTCTCCACTTTCAAATGCCAATAACTGTCTGTCTGAAGTTGGACTGGACAGTTGGACATGATACAAGGTGATGGGGTCATCTTCAGTAAGCAAAGAAAACAGCTGTAAAGATAAGGTACTAATATCCGAGAACTGAAAATATTCAGCAAGTGCTTTTGCTTGTAGCCAAAGTCACAGGGTAGAGAGAAACCGTCTGGGAGGTTGTTATGGAAACAAGTCCCTGGAGGTGCCTACTTTGCTTCAGAAGGATGTGCTCTGCCTTTAGAAGGAAATAGCTAGACAGACAGACAGATTTGTATTTCAAACGTCCAGGAGTGAGTGCTAAGAGCTGAAAATCTGAGGTAAGATTTCTGAAAGCATCTTGATGATTTGGCAACACGAGTCCTCTGTAAAGTCAATGATACAGGTGCCACTATGTCACATCAGCCACTTGAAAAGATTCTGAAGGGTCCTTAATAAAAATGTCAAATTCCTGAAGTTCCGTAATATGTAGTAATATTGATGACTCTGGGACTTCACTGTCTTGCTTTTCAGGAGATGCTTAGAGAAGGATTTACATGCCTAAACGCAAGTCCCAAGGTTACAGCTTCCAAGTTTCTGTTGGCTTTTTATATTTCTCTTTATACTTATATAGCTCTAACACAGAAAACCCAAGGAGCAAAACACCACTTCCGTCTTACACATTTTCATTTGCACTTTCTTCTCAGAACTGGAAGATGTGGATTGCAAAAACAGCAACAAAAGCTGTTTAAGAACAAATTCCTTCACACCAGTGCGTTGTGTATGCATGTGCATGCATGCATGAGGCTGTGTGCAGACCACACTCCAGCTAGAAACTCACTGCTGAATTTCACCTGAGAGCACGAAATCTCTTTACAAGAGCATCTTTACAAGATACTCTGGGATTATGCTACCAGTAATTTGTGTCACATCTTTTTTTTTTGCTAGAGTCTTCATGCCCAGCTGTCAGTCACACCGGTCAGGAGAACAACCTGTTCTGAGCAGGGAGAGCTCCTGCCTGGCAGGGGCAATAGGGTCAGGCCCAAGGGAAGAAACAAGCACGGGAATTTTCTGACGTAGGCTCAGTGTGGCTCATGCCTCCTCCTGAACTTGTGCTTAACCTGAGTTTTTTATAACTTACTTTGGGGAAACTTTGATCAGCTGATACAGTCAGGCATAAAATAACCCCAAACATGGGCATTCTGCTAGGACACAGCAGCAGCCTTGAAACATCCCTCTTAAATAGCAGGTTCTCCTGCTAGTTTCTTAGTGCGTCTGCTAGAGAAACACAAAAATTGAAGAAAAGTCATTCTCTTGCACTCACAGAAAACACTTCATTATAGTGACCATGAAACACAACTAAGAACAACAGCTTTTTACTGAATTAACTCAAAGACCAAGACAACTTTTTACACAGAATCAACAGAGATGGCACTATGCTGACCTTTCCTCAGTCTCACTTATTCACCAGGATTACTTGCCCACCAGCTGGTTACATGCTTCAAGGGATGCAGAACGGCTCCCAAGGGCCAGACCTTCACAGGCATTTGCCTCAGTCCCGATGAACCAAAGAGGAATTAGGCACCTATGTATTCAGGCAAACTCCTGTCAGCTATAGAGCCCTCACTGTACCACACTTCTGTCTCCCAGACTGACCTGCAGTAACCGAGACAAGCGGCATTGTGCTACCAATTTCAGAAAGAGAGAGAGAGACACAATATAATGGCTGTGCGCTGACCCCGAGGGAGATCCCTACACATTAAAAACCTTTGAGAAGACAACGGGACTCTGGAGAAATGCAGCAGTTTGGATTTACACAAACAACTTCTCTCCTACCGTATGATCAGGGCCCAAATGAGGAGAGGCCACAATAAAAGCACTGTAGGCATGGAGCCAGATCTCAAGACAAAAAAAACAAGCAGAGTAACGAAGATGCAAATGGATCCCAGCTCACAACCAGATCTAAAGCCAGTTCTGACTATATTAAAGTATGTGTCTTTAGCATTCTTAGCCTTATGGTTGAAAAGCATAATATATACATATACATAAAATGTATTCTATATATATTGCATCTTGTTATTAGGTCTGGGTTATGTATTACATGTGCCACATGCAATATGTCGTACATTCTAATATACATATCACACAGTATGATGCAAGGCATTAATGGCTGCCTTTGCTTTCATACACATGCACACATGTGAACGCAGAATAAACACTTAGGTTTAAAGCAAGAAAGACTTTTCCTTGCAGGAAAATTTGCCACTAGAATCTGAAAGCATCCGTTTTCCCTTCTCACCCACTGGCAGCATTTGAAACATTTTCAAATTAGATGTAAGGCAGAACTAATTAAAAAAATGAAATTATCTGGGAAGCAAAATGTGCATCGTAAGATGCTAACTCTGGTCCCTTGGCAAACCCAGCACTGCAGGCCAAGCTATGCATTTTGCATTGCTAGCCTAAGTTGCTCTCATAAAACCTAGAGCATGCAAAAGGCATTGCTGTGCCTTCTATCCATGACCTGGCTAGACCAGTAATACAGCAAAAGCATCTCTTCAAGACTAGCTGTTTCTTCCCTCATTTGAAACGTCTGGGGTAGGCTGTTGGATTTGTGCAGATGGCTTAGGGAAGTTTGTATCCATGCCAGTCTAAATCTCAAACACTGACAACACTTACCCTGGGGCAATTTATGCCTGTGACCTGCTAAATCAGTGCAATCTTCAGACAGCACAAGTGCAGCTGTCTGTGGTTGGGGTGTTTCAGCAATGTCGACAAAATACCAACAAGCAAACTTCCCTCAGCTATACAAACACTTCAGTAAAAACACAGTGGAGTCAACTGCTCTCACGTGTCTGAATACAGAACTGGATATCTGAAGCATAAAGCACATCTCATTAAAGGCTATTGTGTGGTGATAAACTGCACAGATAACAAATGAATTTACTCAAATGTGCCTTGCATCAGAAGGCGCTTGCCGCTACGAAGCTTAAGTTGGTACTATAAAAGCCAATTAACATCAGGGCACTGGCATGAATAAGGCTGAAATAAGCTCTAAATACAAAGACTCTTCCCCAAGCCTGTTGATTTCTATAAGCCTGTTTTTGATAAAGTAGCAAAGAGCTTTCAGACCTATGCACCTTTTTTGAAACACAAACCAAGAGGATCTTTAGCATGCCTAGGGTTGCAAAGAAGGCAGGCATCTGATCGCTGACTTTCCCCTACAGCTGCAGACCTCACTGTGATGCTGGCTACAGCGTTTCCATTATTCAAAGGCAATGGCATGGCAGGCGTGACTGAGCCCACAGCCAAGGGCACTGTGCTGGCACAAGAACTAAGGGCACAGCTTGAGCCAGATGTTTGTAGCCCCTTTAACTGTTTACTCCCTGCTGAGTCCTTCAGCTGAAGTAGCAGCAAGGGCTTCTCTGCTAGTGGAGTAGAAAGGCTAGGTTTCAGAGCAAATATTGGCTTAAATCAGTCTTCAAAACCAGAAAGAAATTCACGAGGGAGTGAGGGATGACAGCTAGCACTCCACGGAATAAAGCAAGAACATTTCTGGCTGCACACAGTAATGAGAAACAGCAAATCAGGACAGAAGAGCCCATTATCACAATCATTCTGTTTACGGTATCACAATTCACAGTCTGGCATGTAAAAGCCGAATAGATCCAGCTGCTAGTAGGAAGACGGCTGTGCAGCAGCTTGCAGCTTCGTGTCTGGACCCAAGATAACAAAAACTGATCACACCTCTGTCAGCATTTTCTTCTCTTTATAGCTCTGGCTGTTGGGAGGAATGAAGTTGGAATACTTCATGGACTCCAGGTCTTCTGCTTCCAGGAATTCAGATTTGCTGAGGGACTGATTACTGTCCCCCTTCTTGGGCTCAGAGAAGGGTGACTGCTGCTGGCCACAGGTGACGTGAGTGTACTGGCACTGCTCTTCATGGTCAGTCTCTCGGTGGTAGAAGTAGTTGAAGTTGGACACGATGACAGGGACTGGAAGGGCAATGGTGAGCACACCTGCGATGGCACACAAGGAGCCCACAATCTTGCCACCAATTGTCATGGGATACATGTCCCCATAGCCCACGGTGGTCATGGACACCACTGCCCACCAAAAAGCATCAGGGATGCTGGTGAACAGGGAGTCGGGGTCATCAGTCTCTGCAAAATAGACAGCACTGGAGAAGAGAATAACCCCAATGAAGAGGAAGAAGATGAGGAGGCCCAGCTCCCTCATGCTGGCCTGGAGAGTCTTCCCCAAGATCTGCAGCCCCTTGGAGTGCCTGGAGAGCTTGAAGATCCTGAAGACTCTGACCAGGCGGATGACTCTGAGGATGGCCAGAGACATGGCTTGCTGCTGGCCCCCGTTGTTGCTGCTGCTGCCGGGCTGCTGCTTCTGCTGCTGCTGCTGGGCCAGCTCGGTGCCCAGGGTGATGAAGTAGGGGATGATGGCCACGATGTCGATGATGTTCATGATGTTGCGGGAGAACTCAGGCTTGCTGGGGCAGGCGAAGAAGCGGACGAGGAGCTCAAAGGAGAACCAGATGATGCACAGGGTCTCGATGAGGAAGAAGGGGTCGGTGAAGAAGGGGCCAGCGCCGGCGGCCGGGCGCAGGGGCGGCGGGGTCCCGCTGGGCGGCGGCGGCGG
>VZZY01025202.1:0-20840 GCA_013400335.1 Eurystomus gularis | reverse complement strand
CCCCGAGGGGATCCGGCGTTGGCCCGCAGCTCTCCGGCCAGGCGTTCCGCAACAGCCTGCCGGCGGGCTGGCACCGGCCCCGCCCCGCTGTTCCCCCACCCCTTCACCGGGAAAACCTGCCCCTGGCCCCGGCCCTTCTGTCGAAACCCTGAGGAGGACTGTCAAAGGCCGCCGGCTCCGGTCAGTGCTCGCAGCTCAGCCGTGGGCGCCGGGAGAGCCCGGTGTTGTTCCAGTCCCCGCCGCCGGCTGTAGTTGACCTTGAGCCAGTCACTCCACGCCTGCGGCTCGCCCAGCTGCCTTTATGAATGCCACTGCCGTGATGCAAGCACGGACAGTGGCATCGGACCTTCCGCAGGTGGACACAGCCTGTCCCGCAGCGCGACCCGGGAAAGGACGCGGCTAAAGGCAGTGTTCCTCCTCTCGTTGGGGCTGGACAGAGTTAGCCCCTTCTCCCAGGTACCAAACAGGTGAGCTTGCTCATTTTTTTTGTTTACTGCCACACCGTCGGCACTTCATCTCCCTGGGAGCCAAAGCTGCGTTTCGCAGGCGATCAGACAACCAGCTCTTTTGGCTTTAGAAACCTGTGGCTTGCTCCATCCCTGTCACGCGTGGCAGCTGAAAGCACAGAGAAACTCATGACAGCGTACTTTCTTCCTCCGAAAATGGGGCTAACAGGTGAGGCTGCCTCCAGCCTTCCCAGGACACGAGTGTGTCTCTCCCTTGAAAGCCCTTTGTCAGTGCTAAATATCATTAACCAGGCTTTTATCATCATAGTATCTGATGCCTCTGCTGGCTGTGAGCCATGTGCTTAGCCTACACTACCTCTTAGCCGCACAGATCTAGAAGAAAACATTCCCCTCTTTACCCCTCCCCCCCAGCCCCGATCCCTCTCTAACTAGCTGGAAATACTCAGTTACTTCAGGCTGTGGACATTTTGACCAGCTGACTGTGGCTGTCTTGCTCGCCTCTGTCCTCGGGAAGGAGGTGAATGTGATTTAAATGTCGCTTAATCCTTTTTTCCTTTCTCACTCATTAGCATTGAAGATGGCTGTTGCAAAAGGAAGCATATTTTTTCATTTAGATGAAGATGGCTGTCGCACAAGGAAGCACATTTTTCTTCATATTATACATAATTAGGGTATTGCAACCAGATGAAAAAGACTTTGCTGGAGAATATACCTTTTCTTTAAAAAAAAAAATGAGAGTTTGCCTTTGTAATAGTAAAATGCTTCATGCTGAGATGCCTTTTTCAATTATTACGATGAATTATTCATTCACAGGATTATTTGAATCATAATTATGATTTATTCATTCACGTGGTTAACTATTGAGAAAACAGCTTTTGGGATGGATGGAAAAGCTCCTGAGGTTTATAAGAGGATACAGGGTATGTCTACACTGCAATCACTGCTGTGACCGAGCTCATCCTGTACTGGGTTTAAATGAGCAAGATTCAAGCAGCGTGGCAGAGACAGTGTGGAGCTCCACAACGGGTTGCAGGACGATTTTCCAGCCCACGCAGACATTTTGTGCTGCCACAGCTCTGGTCTTCACGTTACCTGAGCTAGCAGTGTGACAGATAGCTGAGGTGCCTCCACGTGAGCTGCAGTCCCATCCGGCCATGTCTACCTGCTCTGCTCACCTCCTACCACAGTCCATCTCTGAGCAGGCACCCAGGCTGCTGTACCTCACCTGTGCTGGCTCCTGAAAGCCCTGAAGAAGTCACTGTTCCTCCTTCCGTGTACTTACGCTGCACCTCAGACTCGGTATTAAACCCATAAGCCTTTGCAACGTGCAGCTAAACTCTTTTTAGCACACAGCCTGTTCCCAAACTGATCTGCACCACACTGCCTGTGCAGCCGCACCCCTCACTTCTATATTAAGAGGCGATGCCAGCTGCCACCATTCAGCCTCCGTGCAGATCTTGCTGGGCCAGCATCTTGCAATGGTTCATGATTTACAAAGCTGGAGAAGAACAGCGAGGGAGATGCAGAGATGTCAGGGAGGGACAGGGGGCAAACCCTGAAGCAGCACTCTAGAAAGCCACACAACAGTACCATAACACTCTGCAGAATGATTTGGTTGCTAGGTCTGAAGCCAACACCACAGGACCAGTGCCACATAAAGATGCCACTAAGCTTCTTTTTGAGGTAGTGGCTGTGTTTACATCTCCAAGCTCAGGTAAGGCATGTTCAAGAGTTTATGATGACCACATCCTCTCCCAGGCTGTATCGGTCACTAATGCCAAGGTGCACAAAAACCTCTTCATTGATACATAGGAAAAAATGTTGCTGACTCTAGCACAGCAGGACACCTGATTCTGGGCTCTCATCCTACTCTGGAAGCTGGAGGGACATTGCCCCCACCAAGCCTGGCTCTTACAGGCACCTGTCACTCTGCAGCACTGCAGTTGAGCTTCCACAAGCCAAATGGTCCCTTGGATGTCTTATGCACCTCTGAATATGGGTCAGCATTTTGGGTAATACTACCACCTTTTGGATTCCCTTCAGCTCCATTTTGCTGGATATGATGTACTCAGCACTGCAGCTGCCACAAAATTATGGGTTTGTAGCATTTTCTCAGGAAAGCCAAACTCAGAGACCCTCAAGATAAGCACTCCAAAACCAAGATACCCCAAGTGGGTAGCTAGGTTTGTGTCTAGTGCGTGCAGAGCTTCTTATCCACTTCCTGCCTTTCTGGGTTTCCCAGTGACTCCATTTTATCCTGAACTTTCTAATTGTCTCCTCCATGGCTCCTGCGCTAGCCCTATCTCCCGCATCCCACATTCAGGTACTTTTCCCAATTATGGAGCATTCCCACCCTTTGACCCTACTAGTTTCTTCACTCACTTGCAGGTCAGTGGCCCCTCAGTATCAGAGTCAGTACCTGCAGTAACTTGAGTGAGCTATGGACCTCTGAAATCATGCATCTGCACCTTAACATGCAACCTAGGAGGTGCAACATAACTTCCCACAGGCTTGAGGCCCTGAGGTAGAACCCATCTCCCAGGAGCCAAAATATTCTCCACATAAACCGAATCCCAAAGGTCTAAAAAGAGGCCGGGGAAATTGAAAAAAATGTGGTAACTGGCAGCGCATCCACATTTGAAAGGGTCATTTACATTTATGTACGGTGCCAATTACAGCCAACTTCATACCTCCCTACTTACTCAGAGTCATAAATCTACAAATGAGGGTGCTAAACAGGAGAGAGAATCAGAATCAGCTTATGCCCTAAAGCTGTTAGCTTTACCACTCAGAAACTGAAGTTCTCCTGTTTTGTTCTCTTACCAGAAACCAGGAGCAAACCTATCTATTAACATCCTTCCAGGTGTTAGAGCAGCCAGCTGATATGATATCAAATATTAATGGCCAAATTCTTTAGTGCCTTCAGCCTCTTTATCCTAGTCCAAGTGAAGGCATAGGCCTGAAATGTTGCTCTCTTCATCTGGCAGAATGCTAGACACACCTATGCTAGGAAAGAGGAGTGACTTCACTGAATATGGGAAATGAAACAGTGGCTTTCATATTCACATTGCACTATAAGAAGGAAGAAAATCATGAAGGCTTCTCAATTTGTGTACCTGCAGATCTCAAAACATCAGATGGCAACAAGGTGAGGAGGGTTCAGGCATCTAACAATACCCGTATGTCCATCACGTTGCAGTTTGCACCATTGCCACAAGACTTCCCAGTTTTCACAAGATAGAAGCAACCCTGACTATTCTGATAGGAAAGCATCCCTCCCAGTTCTCTCAGCTGCTGTGTCCTTTCATTCTTCCATATAAAGTTCCCTCCTCCCACCCTTTACACTTTTGAGGGAAAAGCCAGCAAACTAAGCAGAGATGTTATTATAGAGATATAAATCATCAGCCATAGCACAATAAATTCACGTGTGCACACACACACGTGTTCACACATGAACACACTTGAATGAACTGTCTCCCTGTGCCATTAAGATTACAGCTGTAATTTCACAGCAAAGCAGTGTATAGTTTCCGATGCCTCCACATTTGCAATATACTACACGGGCTGTCTCTACACTATGCTTTGAATAGGATGCTTATGCCACCATTAACTGGTGGAGGAAGAATTACACTTCCATGAGAAGCTGAAGATGAGAGTCTCATTCACTGTATCACCTAGAACTATTCCTGGAGCACTATCTTTTCTGTGCATTGAATGGGGACGGGTTATTGTACTGGCAAAAATACACCACTGTGTAACTAAAAATTGTGTCACAATACTGGAATAAAGGGAGAAGGGGGAGGCAAAGCAGGTTGTACCAAAAACTTTCACGCAAGCATTTCCTAGATTCCAAATACTAACCTCTGTAAACCTAAAGTGCCTTTAATGCTGTGTTTGCCTTGGGCTTTCAAGAAATTGAAATTGAAAATAAATTGCCCTAATTTTTATCCTACAGATGAGCAACTTTTAACCCCCTTTTAAACTTCTATTTCTAAATCCCTTAAGCATGCAAACCCATCAGCATCATCAGAAAAAGATGGAGGGTTTTCACAACTATTTGCTAGGCAGCTTAGAATTACTGAGGCATACGAACACTATGTCCAACTTCAGGTTCTGCAATATCAGATGCAACTCCTTTGAGATGTCTATCTACACTTCAGCTAGATGTTGTCCTCTTTTGATTCTGTTCAACCCCCTTTGCTCTTGCATTCAGTCATTCCATTTTCATCCTTTAATTTATTTCTATCCTACAGTCCCTAAGCTCGTCCCAAATGTTTATCCTACCATCCTGTGCCTTGGCTCCTGCCCATATCCCATCCTCCTCTTCCCATCTCCTATCCTCTCCCAGCCCTTTCCGTTCACTATTCTATCCATCCTCATTTCCCAGTCCCTTCTGCTCATAATCCTTCTATCTAAGTTTGGCTCAGTTTCCCAAATCCCAAATATTTCAACAGAGCCTGCCTTCAGTGCAAGAGAAGAGCATTATTTCCAAAATGACAAGCAATTCTTTAAAATCCTGCCGTGGCATTTGGTACAGCTGTGTTTGTGTGCAAGTGATATTTACAGCCCTCCTCATTCTTCCAAATGCATAATGAGGAAAATTATTTTAGCCCAGGTACAGAAAGCCTTTGCTAGCAGTCCCAGCTAAGATCAGATTGCACATGCTGCCAGTGGCACCTCTAATGCTTTTTAGCTGGTGATGTTTGGAACAGAAAATTTTATAGCACTTGTGTTTGCTTGCTTGCTTATAATGCAATGGAGGTTTGAAAGAGCAGTGCCATACAAAACATCAGCAGTCATTCATTATTGAGCTAATATTAACAAAGTGAGAATATGTAGCTGTATGTTGGAAAACAGAAATAAATGACATTATCTTGTAAGTGATCCTGTAGCTTTCTCCTAAGTGGTGCAGTTAATGATCCACCTCAGTGCCTTGTATTAAATGTAAGGGAATGGAAGCTCATCTCGCCGAAAAATTTTGCTACCTGTGAAGTCAAAGTTGGCAGTACTGCATTCCTTCTCTCATCTCAGGCTCCCTCTCCCTTTATCCCACTCGATGCACTTCTATACCTGACACACACACCTTCCTACTTCCCCAGTATCCTGCCTGCAGACACAGAGAGAATGGGAGAAGCAGCTCTCGGATCTGCTGTCTGTTATCCCATCTATCCTGCGTGGACAGGAGTAACAAGGTCTTCCTCAGCCAGTACAGCCCTGCCCATTGACATGGAAACATCTGGTCTTCTCAGTGCAAAGAAAACCTCAGGGGTTTTGGTAGTAAATCTCTGACAAGTCTCTAAGAAAATACATGTTACAGGAATGTACTGAGCAAATTTCTTCAAGGATGGCAAAAAGCATGCCATGACATCAGAACAGTGTCCCTGCCAAGTTTTCCATCTCTGCACACAAAGTAGTAGAGCTTTGCAGCAAAATGAGAGTAATAATTTTTGACAGGCAAAGCAAAACATTTTCCACCAACTTTGTTTCAGAGGCAGCAATAATTTGCTTTCCTTTGTTTGTTTTAGCAGAAGCTTTCCAAATAAAAACAAACAAGCAAATTAGCCCCGAGGTAGACAACCAACACGAAAACATGTTATTTGAACAGTCTTAAGATCAAGAAGAAACCCTCTAGCTTGAGCGGAGAGGGCTTTACCAGACTCTTCTAAGATAACAGTAGTATGATCAGTGTGCTTAGTGACAGAATTTTGGGACTGTTTTCACTGAATATAGACCAAATAGACACTAAACTCAATTAAAACCCCACAGAAGAATCTGTTATACAATACCCAATACACAAAACCCATTCACACAGTTCTCCCATCTTAATTGCTATAAAGAACAGAAATAATTTCCCCTCTTCTTGACTACTGGAACAATAAGATGATTTTTGAATACGGAGCAATAAGTAACAGATGTAAGCATCAGCCTTGTAACATGAGCTATCTCTTCACCTATATGAAAACCGCTGAAAATCAGCAGGGCATTGCAGAGAAGTTGAATAAAAACCATAAGGGCCACTGATTAGGTGAGGACGAAATGTCTGGTAGGAATTACCCATGCAAAATCATCTCCATTCACTCCTGGGCTTTCTGGAAAGCACTAGAGAACCACAAACTTTCAGTCTGAATCAGATTCCAGGGCAATGGGAATGGGCTCTGTAAGTAAACAGGCAGAAAAAGGAAGGCTAATGGGTAAATCATCCCATTGCCCTAGTGAGGCAGGGGAGGTGGGGACAAAGCACAAGAAAAAGACTGAGGTATTAATTGCTTTTTTTTTTTATTAGTTGTTACCAGCAAAATTGGACCTCAGACCTCTGAGGACACTGAACCTAATAGCAGAGTATGTGGGAGTGAAGCATTATCCACAACAGAGAAAGACGGAGTTAGGAGCACTTAAACCAACTGGACATACACAAGTCTATGGGATCAGTCAGGATGCTTTTTATGGTGCTGGTGGAGCCTGCCAATGTCATTCAAAGCCAGTTTCTATCATCTTCAAAGGTCATGGTGATCAGGGAGAGGTTCCTGTCGTCTGGAAGGCAACAAACCCCATTTTCAAGAAGGGGTATTCAGGTAGCAGCAGGCCAGTCAGTCTCACTGCCAGCCCTGCGAAGATTACAGAGCAAATCCTGCCTGAAGCCATTCCCAGCCACATGAAGGATGAAAAGGTGATTGGGAGAAACCAGCATGAATTTATCAAAGGCAAATCATGCCTGACCAACTTTATTCCTTTTATGATGAAAAGACTGGCTCACTGGAGGAAGAAGAAGCAGTGGATGTCACCTACCTTGTTTTATCAGCAATGCAGTGTTCCCTCATGCTTAAATGTACATTTTATAGGCAACAACAACCATTACCCTTTCCCTGCTATGTATACCACCACTATGCTACAATTTGACTAATCTTAAAAAATGTGTTAAACAGCAATGGAGATAGAGAGCTACGCAGCAGATCTGTTTGATATGAGTGCTCCAGTTTTACGATTTTTCAAAATTTGGAGTTTGACAGAATCACAACTTTGAGTGTTAGATGCTGTTTAAAAGTCTTGTGTGTTAATCTGGGAAGCAGATCTAGGGTGACTTTGTTGTAAAACATCCTAGAGAGGAAGGAGTTCACAGGAAGGGGTATATTCTTCAAGCTTCAGGTGCAGCTTGCAGAGCATATCCACAGCACTGATGTCTAATCATCTAACTGGAATGTGATCAACCTGAAATATTTGGGAAAGGCTGCTCAAAAGGAGAAGAAGTGTTTCAGGATTAGCAAGAGCAAAGGAAAGAAAGCGATCCCTCCCAGTCTTGGTGTCAAACTGTAGATATGTAGTTTGGCACCTAACACCAAATTAAACCAAGTATTTGAGCTCTGCACACAGCTCAAAGCAATGAGTCACACTCTTTCCATGACATCTCTCCTACTAGAGCTGTCTTATCCACTTATATCCAACAGTTTCCTAATGGCTGCCAAACAAATCCTCAGCTCTTGTAAGGAGGAACAACAGGACCACCACTCTTTTTAAAACCCCTGAACAGGCAAAAGCTGCCTGCAAAATAAAACAGGGACCTTCCTGAATCATCACCCTTCTGAATTTAATGAGATATACATACAATTAACCTTGTATATCCTTCCTAGGTCAAAACTTGCTGTGAAGATGTCAACACCCAATGGATTATGATTGTAACGAGCAAATATTACACAATCTTGAACTCATGAGAATCCTTATATAGTAACTTAGGTACTGTTGTAGGGAGCAACTTTCCTCGGCTGGTGGAATCCTGCTGACCTCTTTGGGATTGCTCAGAGGGAGGCCAGCATGTCAGCGTTCATGGAGCTAGGCTCTAACTTTGCTGAGGGTTTTTCTGATGAGCAGTCTTGTAAAATGCTGCTACAGCACAGGGGATGAGCCCATAATGGTGTCAAACAAAATTTCTTAATTATTATGTTGATGCTTGCTTCTTTAGAAGACAGGAGAAAGAAAGGAAGGGGAACATCTTCTTACAGCCTCTGCTCTCTCTCCTAAGACTGAATAGATTTTAATTTTTTACTCTAATCACCAGATCTATAAAAGTCTTTTTCCTCTCAAAATATCGAACATCTTTTTAATAACATATAATGAAGAGGCTGTGGTTAAATAATGCAGCTCTTTCACCCCAGTTCTGATGCTTTTTTTTATAATGCTCATCTAAGTCACTAAAAGGAATTAATATTTTATTGCTTTCTATGAAAAATGCATAATGCCTCTCCCATAGCTTTTCAGCAAGGTTTCAAACTCTAGTCGCTTCAGTTCAGAATGAAATTTCTTTCTAATTTTCTTCTTGCCGGAGTCAAGTAGTCCCTGTGGGAAAATCCCTAAATTATTTGTTAAAAAATTAAGAGGAGCCTTAAATTTATCATGGAAACTGTTTTTGGATTTGCATGGGTATGTTACTGTCATGTTTCTGTTTCACAGCCCTGAAAAAAACCCAGAAATTTCAGTCCTGACCCTTTCTAGAACTCTGGATTGAGTAGCCTCTCATTTTTAAGAAGGAGGCTTTCTTTATGAAAATGTAATCTCCTAACCCTTTTCTGTTATATCCTGTGTGTGCAATAGGCCAGCCAAACCCTGAGAACTAAGTATTTGCAAACAAGACTTCATCAGACTAACACTGTCATTTAAGCAAACATAACCGAACTGACAGGTCTATGTAATCAAAACGATTGTTGACATCTTGACACTGGATGAAAAATAGGCAACCTCACTTGATTATGTGAAGATCTTAAGCACCCCTAAAAAAGCCAGATTAATTGCCAGACATCTAAAAATAAATGAAGTATTCCAGGCTTTCAAAAACAAACAAAACCCATTTCATTTCCAGTAGGTTCTCAGCAGCAGATTCTCTACGATTTTTCCCAAGGGAACCATTTCACATAACGATAGCCATCCTAATCCTGCAGATTTTTATCCACTTGAGAAGTGCTCCTTTAGCCTTTTTAGTATCAATAGCACCCAAAGTGAGGAATAATTTGACCAAATTATTGGTAAATGTGGAATCCTGGACTTTAGATCTTTTGTAGAGACATTGCTATTAATATTTAAGAATAATAAAAAAACTCCACCCATAGATTAGCTCAGGACAGAAATAGCATTAACTGTATTTCATTTTGTAAAGCATTTTCAGCTGTCATCAGAGCCAGCCATTGGAATGGAGCGTTAAAGATCCAACTATTTTTGTGAGCCCAAAGTGACCAATAATTCTGCAATTGCTGAGGTAATTCTGCAAATGCAGAGGTATTTGCAACACCTGATGCCCAGACTGTAGGACCCGTTGTAGCCCAGTAAGTGGTTGGTGTTTGCCTCCCAAACAATGTATGAGGAGGGTTAAACAAGAAAAATATTTCCCAAGATTTCTAAGGAGGGCTCTTGCACAGATCTGTTTTTCTGCAGCCAGCCAGTGGTCTCTGTCAAGCAGAAATACCCACATCCCATGTGAACATTATAAGGATCACAGTACTTTCCACTCCAGTGGGCCTGCTTGGTGGATGTTTCTGCAAGGTGATGCAAGTACATGTTCTGAAACAGGACTGTTCCTCTTCCAACCTCCTTGACATCTTCTATGGGCAACACTGACCTGAGATTCAGTCCTCTGCCTGTATTATTAGAAGGACATCGGTGCTACTGAAAACCCATTAAATGGATTTGCTTCCAGTGTTCTTTCAGTTACATGTAAGCCTATCCAGCTTATACTGGTAGCTTCAGAGGTATCTGTGGCAATGCTATGAGGAGATGTCTCATCTGCTGTTTATTTCCGGGTTAGATGGAAAATTGCAGATGGATCTAGCTGAGGTACAATGTTGTAGCAACAAAGCAACATCAAAAACAAATAGCAAATATCAATATCAAACCAAAAGCAATATGGACAATAAAGCTGCACAGGCTACTCCTGCCTTGTGTCAGATGAATTCACCCAACCCCTTGCACCCAGACAAATTATAACCTGAAAGAACACTATGCGCTTCTCTTTGACTTTTTTTTACTTCTCTATATCAGGAATACACTAGTGGAGATTCTGACTCACTAGATGCATACTGTTAAGGGGTTTGCTGCCTTATCTATGCATTTTTTTTCTTCCCCCATTTTCCCTGGCTGCTTCTAAGGAGAAAGAGCGTTTGACAATAGTTCTTTACAGGAACCATAACACTGAGCAACGAAGTCCTGTATCTTTCTGCTTCTCCCCTTTGCTAGTGCCTGCTGCTTGGGTGGGGCTGGCAGGGAGATGGTAGCTGTGCATCCATGCTTGAGAACTGCTCCTGAGTTTCACTGTTCCGCTGAAGCTGGAACCTTGTGAGCAGACAGTCAAGGATCCCTCCCTCCAGTCATCCCAGACATGAGTGGGGAAAATAATAAGCTTTCTCCCCATAAAGACCTGTTATCTGACAACATGCATTTTCCACTGGAAAACCACTCTCACAGAAGACTCCCAGCCAGCCCTGGTTAAAATGTAATTCCCAAATCCTTGTAAATAAAGGAAGGACTAACATCTCCATTGTTTGAATGAAGGCATGTCTCATCTCCAGTTTTAATTCACAGGAAGACAAGTGAAGGAGGGTCCAGGAAAGAATCACTTGGTTTCTGAACCCAGAGTGTTACTGATTATCGCTGGGTAAACATGCAGAAATTTGACTGCAGCCATCAGGATTACTGCAAGTCAAAATTAGTGTGACTGAGGTCCAAGAGACCCACAGAGCACTGGGGAAGACTGCTCAGTCACTGGATGATACCCATGTGCAGAATTTGAGCCTTGATTAGAAGTGAAAATAAATGGACTAGGATCTTCTAGCAGACACAGATTTAAATTAAAAATATAAACTAGATAGTTATTTAAAGCCTGTCGGGGACTTTCTCCAGAGCCCAGCCACAGCAGCTGTTATTTTCAATGGTATAATAACAGGTAGAATTTGTAGCAAGGTTACTGAAAACCTAAACACTTCTGCAGGTCAGCATTTGTGTGCTCCAAAATCATAGCAGTGGGTTTACTGCACGTAAAATCCAAGGCATAGTCCAATACTGCAGTTCAAATAAACGTGTGAGGAACAAAAGGTAGGGTTCATCATGAAAAGCATTTCTTTCTCTGCTGTTCCTGAGTGATTGCCATTAACTGCAAAAGCAGAACCACACCAGGGAATTCCATAAGGACTTCCAGGCACTACACGTTGCCAAAAGATCTCATTGATTTCTTAGGGAGCATACTGATGTCTCCACAGGGGGGAAAAAAAAGGGCAAAAATTAAAACAAACAGAAAGACTTTTTTCCTTCTATGCTTATTACAGAAGCACTACACTCAGTCTCAAGTTCAAATTCTTACCCCAGACACCAAGATTGAACTTACACATGAGCTCATTAGTACCTTTCCACAAGGAACTGCTGTGTTTGTATATTCTTGGTACACACTGAAAAAAGGAAGCCTGCTTTCCAAAATGGGTTCGTACCACTTGTCAGGATCACAATCTTCAAGATGCCTGACTTCAAACATTCAAAGTGAATGTGCTTCTGAATCATCAGTCCTTTGTTTTAAAAAATGAGATGCACAAATCATCCCAGCCTGTCTGCCATTAAAGGGAATATTTTGCAGAGTACAAAGATCTTCTGATCAAGTTATAAAAGAGGTAAAACACTTTTCCAGTAAAGTGACAGGAGGCAAATACCTCAGGCTTTATGTAAAACAAAAGGTCTGTTGAACCTGAATGCTTAAGATGAAAGAATCCTTTCATTCTGGGGAAGTTCAGATATAAATTAAGTGGGTAGGCTCTTTCTCAGAACATAACCATCTTTCCTCTCTCTGTTATATTCAGTCAGGTCAGATTCAGTATTGAAAGTTTGCTGGAACTGTCTGCAAGTCCCTAGTTTTTTAAGGGTCTTTTGAGAAATAATTATTCCATGTTTCAGTAATGTCTTCCACCCAAATTTCTTAACTCACCTTTAGAACTGCTGTCAGAATCACTTTTACTCTGTCCAGATATGTAGGTAGTTATTAATGCCAAGTAACTGTAGGATTTGTATAAATCTTTACATGTATACAAGTTTGGTTGCAAGGCTGCATTTATTTACAGAATTATTCACTGGTTGTAGAAATATACATCATTTTAAATTACTCCACAAAATTGTTTTAGAATCATTTAGGGAGTTTTTACATATTGTATCTGAAAATACACATTAAAAAGTATTGCATTCCTTCGGTCTTTCTCTCTTCATGGATTACTTTCCTGATGTGATGGTTTCAGATATTGGAGAGCAAATGACCAATGCACAGCAAGAACAGCCAAGGGTGGAAGGCTTACCTTAAAGCAAGCAGATCAAAGACAGTCTGTAGAACAATATGACTTCACATCTGCTTTTCAGTGCAAAGTTTCAAATACTCATTTCACGATAAATCAGGACTGGATGGCTCCAGAGTCTGAGGTAGATTTGTTCTACAATTTACCCACAGAAAACAGCTCAGTGAGCTTTAGATCAAGGTTTTAGAAGATGAGAAGTTGCATTTCTGGTGCAGGGATAGTCAGCACTTTCTGTAAGTTAGCCCCATTGGAATCTTCTCCAGACAAACTACCAAGCCCCCTTTACATGTATACAAAAGCATACGGCTTTGGAACAGGCCAGCCTTAGTGATAGGCCCCTTTTTTGTGGATGAAGAAAAGACCTAGCAAGCTGAAGGCCCAAGGACACAAAACACATCAGTGGCAGAGCAAGCCCCAGAACTGAGGTTATCTTTGCCTCAGTATGATGCTCTAATAAATCTGCATCCGTGGCAATGTTCCATCCATCACTCTCCTGTCACATAAAGCTGGTCATTCTTGGATGCAGCATTCACCTAAGGGACCTCAGTCTGGAGGGGTGGAGGCAGATAGAGGTTTGTGGCCTCAAAGTGAACTTGTTTCGGAGAAGAGCTTATCCCCAAAAGCCCATCACCGACCCTCACCTCACTGCCCCAGATGCCCTCCCTATTCTCCTCCAGGAGATCCCCAACTTGCATATGTCTTTCAGGCAGGGAGAATGATAAAATACTGTAAAACTACAGAATTTTTTTCCTATCTATTAATGCAATTGGAGGGAAACTCAAGAAATTAGATATTAGAAGGTCCTGCCTTCAGAGAAAAAATGCTATGTTTTTCTCTTATGACAGAGGGCACCTGCTCGCTCTTATAGCTGGCATCAGTCAGAAGCAATTCACCTGCAATGAACAGAGCAGCATAGGTGCTGAACCCACTGAAGCCAGGATCAGGCCACGGGCTCTTTAAAGGACAAAGGTTCTGAGACTCGGCTCCCATTTCACAACAGCCGGATGGAAAGAAAGCGAAGTCTCCAAGTCTGCCACACTTCTCAGAGCTTCAGAGACACTAAAGAGAGTGTGCAAGTACCAAGTATAGGTTTGTAATTTAATTTATGTTTATTTTGGTCCAAGGTTGAGGTCAATGCACAATGAGGAGGTTATCAGATGACTCATATTAGCCCGAGCACTGTGCTGGGATAAAGTTAGTACTGTGCCTACTGGGAAGATGTAAGATTGTCAGATGGCCAGGGTACAGCCTTATATAATTCATTTCTATTCCTGAAGTAATTTTCTTGACCAAGTCTGAGAAGGGAAGGAACATTCTTTTGTAGTGGTTTTGGGGGGGAAATCTGGGCTTTACACATAATGTGCTTAGCTGAATTGACAGGAAAGCTCTTCAGTTGCCTTGTTAGTGTAAATTACTTGCACTGTTTAACACTTACCATGATGATAAGACATCTACAGTGATGTCTAGGTTTTTTTTCTACCTGACAAAACACAGATGTACATTTTTAAGCAGCAGTTCCTTGTTGTTTTGCCTAATTGATAACATTAGGAGTAGGACAGTTTTTGCCTTGAATTGAAATGAAGCCAAACAATTAGTTCTTTAATTTTTTTGCTTCATTACAGTCTAAGGCAAAAACTCTGTGGTTTCTCTGTGGAAACAGAATAGGACTCCTGAGTGTCATGGGGGAGACACGCACAAAAAAAATGATGACCCAGACAGGGTGGCAAGGAAATATGAAACAGATGCTGTGCTTTATATTTGAGCATAGGTCTATAGGAAATCCAGTCAGAATGTTTTAGCCATGATTACCCATCCTTTTAGATGAAACAAAAAACTCCTAAAGCATAAACAGCTATTTCAGGGAATCTTTTAAAAGAAGATTAATGTTCATCAGGAAGCAATACCTGCACATATTTTTTAATTTTATTTTTTTTCATCAATTGGCCAGAAAGTGCGTTGCTCTGCTGCACTGCAGACAGGGTCATCCTGCTACACAGACTATATTTTTGCTAACAGGTATTATGTCATACTCACAGTAGCAAGAGATTGAAGTTCATAGTATGGATTTCTCTTGTGTAATCATTCTGAAACTCTCCAGGTGGAGCCGCTCATGGTCTTCATCAGCAAGGTCTTCCAGGCTTCTGTACGTGGAGAGACAGGACAGGAAGACACAAGTCGTGGATCTCTTGAGAAATATCAACCCATACAAATCCATGGGACCGGACTAGGTGGATCTGAAGGTGCTGAGAAAGCTGGATAATGTCATAGTGGGGTCAGTCTCATCATCTGAAAGGCAGATTGGTGGTTTTCCTTGTGACTGGAGAGAGGCAAATATTGCACTTACCTTCAAAAAGGATAAGAAGAACTATACAGTACCCTACAGGTCAGTCTGTCTCATTCCAGTCCCTGGGAAAATCAAGGAGCAGTAATCAATTTCTGGGCTTATGAAGGAGAAGAACGAGACTGGGAACAGTCAGCATGGATTTACCAAGGGTAACTCAAACCTGAACAATCTGATTATGTTCTGTTATGAAAAGACTAGACATACAGTAAGGGGAAGGTCATGGACGTTGTTTGTCTTGACTTTATCAAAGTTTTCAATGTGTTCTTTGACAATATCCTTGTATCTAATTTGGGAAGTTACAGTCTACCTAGGAGGACAATTAGCCAGGTGAAAAACTGGGAAAACTGGCCGTATTGTTGGGATCAAAAAGGCTCTACCTGAAGGCTGGTTACAAGCGGAGTGTTGCAGGAAACTATTCTAGTCAATAGCCCTGTCCTGTCCTGTTCAGTGTCATCTTCATCAACTATGCGCAAAAGGAGACTGAGTGCACCCTCATACAGTTTTCAAACTATACCAAACGGGGGATACACTTGTTACACTCAAGGGCACAGCCACTATTCAAAGAGACCTAGACAGGCTGGAGGAAGGGTCTACAGGAATTTCAAGAAATTTAACTTAACAAATGGAAAAAGTCTTGCACCTGAGCTGAACTCACTACCTTCTATGGTTTGACTGGCTTTGAAGATGAACTGGAGGTCCTGGTGAACAACAGACTAAGCAAGTATCAGCAATGCACCATGACCATGGTGAAGGCTAACAGCACACTATTCTGTATTAACAGGGGAATAGCCAGCAGATAGAGGAAGCCCATTATTTCCTTTACTAGGTGCTCATGGGACCTTATCTGGAATATTGTTTCCAGGTTTGGATCCTTCAGTGCAAGAAAGGCCTTGACAAACTGGAATGAGTTCAGTGGAGGGGCATCAAGATTGCACAGGGGCTGGAGAATTTGTCCTGTGAGGAGAGGCTGATGGAACGGATCTTGATTATACTGAAGAAGATAAAGCTTTGGAGATATGTTAAAGCCACTCTCCAATTCCTAAGAGCCTGGTACTGAGAAAAAGGAGCCAGGGTCTTATGTGCCCAGCTGCAGCACAACAGATAACAGTCATAAATTGAAGCAAGAGAAGTTCACACTAGATGTAAGAGTGGGGAAAAAATGCACAGCAATTCAAAAAAGCACAGGTACAGTTTGCCCAGAGATGTCGTGCAGTCTATATCCTTAAAGGTTTCCAACAGCATTCTGAACAACCTGGTCTGCCTTCACAGTCGATCCTGCTTTGAGCAGCAGGTTGGACAACTGATATCCAGAAATCCCTCCCAACCTGAATGATTCTGTGATTCTACACTATGGCCCTGAATCATGCCATAAAACGGTAGCTGCTTAGAGGCCTGTGAAGCACTGAATTGTTTTGTGTTTTGTGCAAACATACGGAAACTAATAAAGAACAGTATATGGCTCCCCAGCTTCCCAAAACCATCACCTGGAAACATGGAGAACACAATGGGAGACCAAGGCCATGAGGTTTTTTTCTTGAAACAGTATATCCTTAGTGAAATATTCACATTTTCATGCAAAACAGCTAGGGTTTAGGGCTTTCAAAAGACAGGGCCACTCAGTTTTTTGAATAATAATTAACTGCATGTCCTGATCTCCAGTTGAGGCCTGGTTATCCTGATCAGTGGAACAAAAGCCTTTTAATCTTTTCTAGAAGTATAGGTGCCAAATATAGATCTGGCTTAAACTATTAAAGTATAATACGCTAATTCATCTTAAAAGCAACAAACCAATTAATCTTTATTTCTGCAGCTGTAGGCACATTCTCTTCTTCAGTCATAGATTTCTGTAAAGCTACTTCATGCGGCTTATTTTGGGATGAGGAGTTAACACAGATGACAGAATATAACTTTCAAGGGCTCCTGTGTCACAGAAACTCCGTGTTCGGAGGTCTTCAAGATTCAGACAGGTAAAGCCATAACGATGTGACGTAGTGTTGGCTGGCAGTTTGACCTTGCAGGAGGACAGACTAGAGATTTCCAGAGGCACCCTCCAGCCAATGCTTCCATGATTTTTCAAAAGGCCTTTGACACAGCTCCAGTAACTCACTGGTCATATGGAAGTCATATAGAATGGACCTTTTAAAAGCCTGCAACCACTCTACTTACCACCTCAATCATAGAAGTCCTTTTCTCCAACACATGCATTTTCCAGCAGTATGATAGGGAATTGAATCATCATGGGCAAGAGTAAACTCTAGAGTCAAGGGACCGGTATCTCCTCATGCAGTCTCTGCTAAAGACTCAGAAAAATTGCTGTACACCTCAGCTTGAAAAAAGGTCTTTCTTTTCTAAGTTTCTTTGCTTTCAATGAAAAAAAAAAGGAAAAAAGAGTGTTAGTTTGAAATGTCTCCTGGGTACATCCGTATAAAACAGATTATGCTTCTTTTTCATTAATTTGAGATCAAAGCTCTTCAGTTTTTAAGTAGGGAACCAAAGGGATCAGGTAGAATAAATATCCTCTTCTCTCCAATTTCATGTGCAAACAGCTGAGTTTTCAGGCTGAGATGACATGATTTAGTAGTTTTATTGCCAAAAAAAACCCCAAACCTTTATATCTTGATCTTCACATGGGTGACTTTGCTCTTCCTCAATATTTTCTTAGTGTGATGATTATATCTAACTAGAGAGAGCCTAGCTGACGTTGTCACAGTCCTGGAGATGATTCCCAGGGACAGACTGAATAGGAGAGAGGGAAATAGGCTTGCACCATTGAAGCAGGTCTCATGTGGTGCATTGTACTGGTCACTGTTAATGGGAGCATAAAGTCCCATCCTTATATGTTGGACACACCTACACCTCCTCCCCCTCCATGTAGTCACATTAATAATGCCTCATTTATTACAAAAGCATTCCTAGTTCTACTTGTCTATCTATATATCAATATCTTTTCTTCTGTCTGCTCCATCAGCCCATCCTGTAGAATGCAGCCTGCCTTGCACATAGGACTTCATGCAGTTGAACAAGTCATGCTAGAGAGGTTAGGGAATGCACAGCCATTTTGTACTGATAAACTGCTATGGCCAGCTCAAAGGGGATTATATTGTGCTGTGTGACAGTGTCCTAACAACTGTTTCCTCATGTCCTAGGACACCAAATCACAGCTTCTGCCAGAGCTCTGCTGGGATGTTGAAATTCCACATCTGTTAATGCTCTGATCTGTTTCTGTAAGACACCATCGTCTTCTGAGTTCTTAGTAACTTCCTAAGTACTCATATATCCTAGAAAGATTTAGGTTGGAAAAGACCTCTTGAAGTCTCTATTCCAACCCACTGCCAACAGCAGGATCAATTTCAAAGCTAGAGCAGATTTCTCAGGGCTGTGTCCAGTTGAATTTTGAGTATTTCCTGGCATGGAGGTCCCGTAGCATCTCTGGGCACCTGTTCCAGTGCTGCATCCCTCCTGGGGTAGGGGGACAGGTGGAAGGAGGGTCCTTCCATCTGGTGAGGATTTCCTCGATTGCAACTTGTGCCCAGTGCTTCTTTTCCTTTCACTGAGCATGTCTGAACAACCTGGTTCTGTCCTCTCTGTAACTCCCCGCCCTTTCCATTTGGTAGAGGAGAACTGCAACTAGATCTCTCACAAACTCTCTCTACTTCAGGCTGAACAAGCCCAGCACCCTCAGCCTCTCCTGGTACATCATGTTCTCCAGCTCCCAACCATTTTAGTTGCTCTCCATCGGACTCACTCCAGTTAGTTTATAACTCTCTTGGACATAACACTCTAGAGGTGACTGAGTGCTGAGTAGAGAGGAATTATAATTTCCTCTGAGGTGCTGTCTATGCTTTTGATAACACATTTCAATGTTCAGCTGGACTTCCTCACTGCAAATGCTGACTCACATCCAACTTTTTGTCCAGCAGGAATCACAGGCTTTTCCCTTAGAGCTGCTCACTAGCCAATCATTGCCCAGCCTGTACAAGCACATGAGGTCATTCCATTCTAGAGCTTCACATTTGTCTTTGTTGAACTTAATGAAGTTGTGGTTGATTCAATCCATCAGATCATGAAAGTCTAAATTATGTTCATGGTTCAGTAAGTTCCTAGGCTTAATGAAGAACTAGATATAGTGTCATACCCACCGTGATTAAACATGTTAGACTAGAAGTACTATTGTATGACCTCTGCAAAAATAAAGTGAGTAGACACTTTAAGTCCATATTAAAATATTGCTCAAAGGTCCCAGACAACATACAGGCTATATTATGCTCTACCACTGTACAAACACTGAAAAGGATTGTTCTTGTCCAGACCAGTAATTCAGATTTAAATCCCATGCAGTTGGGGTCTGTCATTTTGACACTTGTCACTCCTATTTTGAAATTTGTCTGCTGATGAGAATTGCACAACCTGTCAAGTTATGCTCCCGTCCATTGTATGAAAAAGAAAAGTTTGATCATGAGGTCAAACTAACATTTTTGTACCAACTGCCAACCTACAATGCACTTTCCTAACTAAGGTGGAAAACCTTAAGACCAATGATTTATAATAAGAACGCTATTACAAAATTTTACTCTGCAAAAAACCTCAAGCTCTTCCCATCTAGAAAAAAGGTAACTATACAAGTGCATGTTTGCAGATTCGTAGCTTCAATCTGAGCACTATCATTATGGAGCTGGATTTATTACTGGGTGTGGGGGAGAAATCCATTTCAGACACATTATCTGTTATCCAAGTATTTATTCCTCAGCTTTTTATTTTGATAATAATCTGCTAGTGCTACATTTTTTTATGTTTGTTTCCAAAGTTGTCAAAAACTATCATCTAACTCACAGATAAGATCATAGCCTTGTACACAAAGTAAAAAACTCCACTGAGAAGCACTCTGATATATTTGGTAACTGAAATGTGGTAAGGAAGATCAAACTGAAGATTATCCACTAACCCACAGATTTTTCAATTTCATTTTAAATAGCATAGTTTTAAGAGAAGATAGGTCCAACTTTCAATTTGGCATACTTTATGTTAGTGTAAACTTTATTTTACAATAATTGAGCCTATGTCCATTAACATATTTAGCCCAGTTCCCCAAACTTAAAATAACAGGAGCATAGGTGAAGTTACCATTTACCTGCAAATTTCGAGGCACCAACCACTTACAGCTGAGCTCCAACAACTTTTCATATTTATGAGGTGAAAGTGGCTTCCCATGAGCACTGATGCTCCCACGTGGCATGAATCCATAAGATGCTGAACAGCATCTGAACAAAAATCAACTTTAGAAAGCCTCATTGGCTCACTTTCTGGAGGCTCTCATGCCAGCATGTCTACAAACAAGTTATAAAACATGGCCTCAGAGCAGGACCTGGCTAAAAATGTCCAAGAACTGCATTTTATTCAAGTGCTACCTGATTTCTCTCTGGCCAAGTGGCTGCCCTTGTCTCTTTAGCAGCTATTACAGCCACCACTGGCCAATTAAATAAAACATAACAGAAAGGCACAAATCTCAGACAGCAAGTTTCCACATTTTACACAGAGGAGAGAAAACCTAGAAATTTCCCTTCTGAAGAAAAAAACCCTCAACACTTATTAACTTAGAAGAATCCTTACACAATTCATCCTTGAATGCAAGCATGGGAAATAACATTTAGTTGATTCCAGTGCTCAGATCACCACTGGTGTGTGTAGTAGGGTGTTTGTATAAGTGTTCCTGAAGTGCTGGGGCCT